>CBVK0100543145.1:0-17872 GCA_900067695.1 Picea abies | reverse complement strand
TTAAAGAAGGTTATAGGTGAGAAGATCCCAGTTCAAACTGTATTTCCAGAACTTGGTGAGGAAGAAAAAATCATATTGGATCCTGAAGCTATAACTGACACAAGAGTTTGCTAGCTGAGGAATAGATCCATTTAAGAGTATCTCATTAAATGGAGGAAACTACCAACTAAAGATTCCACTTGGGAAGATGAGTCTTTTATACATAAGCATCTAGAGTTACTCAAGCATTGTGGACAACACTTTTCTCAAGGGGAGGGGCATGTTAAGCCCTAATATTTGATCATTACCCCTTAATTGGGGCATATTACATTAGTAATGTTATTTTATTTATGTTGGCTTTATTCCATTAGTTGTAATTATACCTCCTAGTCTCCTATATATACCAAGGAGACATTTTCATTTGGAATCATCTTGGAATTGTACATTTATGTGGGCATAAGTAGATTTCCTCCTCGAAGAAGATTATTATCTGAATTTCTCTCTTTTTCAAGGCATTGAGTACTTATTCTGAGGTTTTTCTATGCTATATTGATATTTGGTTCTTAACATCAGTTGTGGCAGTCAACAACTTGGTTGGTACTTCCTATTTTATAATTGATGTTGAGGTGGAACTATTGTAAGTATGTTGACCACTTCTTATGGCGATCATTCTGCAATTTTCCTTGGGTCTTTATGAATTGTAGTGGCTTGTGATCAGTGTGAATGGATGTCTCCTTCCCAAGAATGTAATGTCTCCATTGGCAACAGACTTGCAAAATGGAGTACATTTCTTTGTCGTAAGTAGGGTACTTATGGATAACATCCGATAGTGTCTCATTATAATATGCCACGGGATGGCTGTGTTGAGTGAGAACAGTGCCCACAACATAGTCTAAAGCATCTGTCTCGATCTCAAAGGGATGTTGCACGTTTGGTAATGAAAGTACCGGGGATGAGGACAAATTTGTCTTCAAGTCATCCAAGGCTTGTTGTTGGGACATGCCCCACACAAATTTTTTCTTACTGCCACCCCTGGTTACTTGGCTGAGGGCCCATGCGATATGAGAGAATCCTAGCATGAACCTGCGATAGAATTTAGCGAGGCCCAAGAAGCTCCAAAGTTCAGTGAGTTTGGTTGGGGATGGCCAGTCATAGATAGCTTGGATCTTGGCTAGATCCATATGCATGCCATGTTGATCAACGATGTAGCCTAAGAAATGGACCATGTCCATTCCAAAGGAGCATTTTTCCAAGTTTACATATAGTTTGTGTTGTCGCAAGGTGTGCAGAACCTGTTGAATATGTTGCAAGTGTTCCGCCCAAGATTTTTTGTAGATGAGGATATCATCTAGATACACCACTACAAAAATATTGGTGAAAGGTCATAGGATATCATCCATCATTCTCATAAAAGTTGTTGGAGCATTTGACAAACCAAAGGGCATAACCAGACATTCAAAAAGACCTTCTTTTGACTTGAAGGCAGTCTTCCATACATATGTATGTTCTATTGGGACCTGGTGGTAGCCAGACTTCAGATCAACTTACTGAAGTATTTGTCCCCTGTGAGATGATCAAGGAGGTCATCGATTCGGGGAATTGGGTATCGATTTCAGACTGTGATTTTATTCAGGGCCCGACAATCAATGCAGAGTCGCTAGGTCCCATCTTTCTTCTCCACCAGTACGAGTGGGATCCCACAAGGCGGTGAGCTGGGACAGATTTGCCCCTTGTGGAGAAGTTCTTGGATCTGTCTCTTGATCTCCTCATTTTATAAAAGAGATCAACAGTAGACTGGCCCATTGGGTAGCGGTGTTCCTGGGATCTGATCAGTGGGATGCTTGACCTGGCAGTGTAGAGGTACCCTGGTAGGAGAGGAGAATATATTTGAGTATTATTCCATGACCTTATCCACTTGCTTCTATTGTGTTGAGAGATCGGTCACGGAGACCCTGGATGTGGTTGCGATATTTCACTCACTTTGAGAGCGAATCACGAAGAAGAAAAATTTTGCAGTTTGAGAGATTACCTTTTTGCATTGCTTGGCAGAGATCAAGGAAATAACACTAGGAGGGACTGCCTTGGGTATCATGTACAATTTCATGTTCAAAGTAATAATAACACTACGAGGCCTAGACTCATATACAACATGACATTTCCAAATAAGGTTGGCCCAAAATAAAATTACAAACTTCGAGAGGAGAAACATCACACAATACCTCATCTTTGAAGGGCTTGATATCATACGACAATCGACGCTGTTGGCTAACGTGAAGATCGCTTCCTTGGCGAAGGCATCCAATGGTGCGGCGTTGTTGACAGGGCTAGCCTCTTGATGACCTCTACTGAGATGAGGTTATTATGGCTACTGCTATTAACGATGAAGTGCAATGAGGTTCCTTTTACCCACATCTGTGAATGGAAGAGTTTCTCTCCTTCTTCTAGCTCATTTGGTTCACCAAGATGGAGATTAGTGGTAGCAACAATGGCATTAGGTTCTGTGTCAATGATTCGTCTTCCCCTTTCTGGTTATAACTCAGAGTCAGAACCCACATTTTATTCATAGGCTTTCACTTCGGCCACCAATGACTACTTTGAGTGGGAGTCAATAGTGTTATGCCAAGGGATCTTATGGAAGTCGCACCACTTCTCTGTATCTTTCTTTGTCTTTCCAGTGTCCTTCTTTGCTTGTGGCTTGGACTGGTTGTCCTGATACTATCCATATTTTCTCTATCCTTTGTTCTGTGGGTTGGGGCCGCCCTTTCCCATCTTTTGATGTGAGGGGTTCCCAGGCCCAAATTGTCGTGTCTTTTGTTTGAGCTTCTGCTCAATTTTGACAACATATCGATAGGTCACGCCTAAGGACAAGATGCCCAGAAATTCCATTTTGTTCTATATGTATCTATGCAGAGCACTATGATACTTGAGTACCAGATGTTTCTCTAAATATTTGATACCCATCTTGGTGCTCAAGGTATGGAAGATATTTGTGAACTCTCACACTACTTGGTCTCTTTCTTGCTGCGGTGTGGTCCATTTGGTATACAAGTCCCCATAAATTCCGACAGGATAGTATTGTTCCTTAATAGAATCCCTGAAGGATTCCTAGGTGGTCTTGACTATAAATAATGAGGGTTCTTCTATTTCCTTTTTCTCACAGAAATTTTCCCACCAATCTTTGACATGGGGAACAACTTTGAGGAGCGCGAAAGTAATCGTTTCTCTATTCGAAAAGTTATGGACAGGAAAATACCCTTCTAGTAGATTCAACCACTTGTCTACAACATTTGCATCTATCTGACCTTCAAATATAGTAATATCAAAGTTGATTTGTACCTTGAAGGGGGGTGGAGCCTCTATTCGAGGAAGATGCATCGTTTGTTGGTAGTCACCGAAGGATTTGCACAAAACTATCCATCATCTTGTTCCTTTGTTGTGTGAGGGATTCCTCAAGAAATTTTTTGAAAGGATCTCATGTCCCGCCATATTTATTTTCTCCTACCATGAGAGGTCGCTTGGGTGTGTGAGATCTTTTTTCCTCAAGAGAAACAAAATCGAGACCCAATTCTTTGTACCCTAACCTAGTTGGGGACATGCACTAAGAGGATAAGGAGCAGACCGCTCTAATACCACTGACCTGGATTTTATGAGAAGAATGAAATGAATACAAATTATTAAAAGATGCTTAACACAAAATAACAAAGATAAAGTAAAATTGGTTTTCTATTCAATAAGGAAATAAGCTGAAACTGTAAAATGCAGTGGAAAACAAGCTTGTTGGAATGGTGGTGGCTTCTCTCTGAGAAGAGATGTGACGACTGTGCTCATTTGCAAGAAGATCATTACAATGAGGCTCTTAAGGCATTTTACAATACACAAGAATGTCAAAAACCCTGGACATCCAAAAAACTAACCCTAGGAGACGAAGCACCAAAAGTCATGTGGGCCCCGTTTGGGTAAGTTAGTATATCAACTTCCCGGGGTCGTAACTTTTGCATACGATCTTTGTTTTATGTGCATGATAGCCCATTGGAAAGGTCTAACCGAGAAGAAAAAATTTCAACTGGTCCAAATAAGTGCCTATGGCAGTCACTTGGGCCCCAAATCCCCCAAAAAACATTATTTAGGGCCTCAAAACGGCCCTGAAAGTTTGGAACCCAAAAACCTGCCAAGGTGGAAAACTGGTTTTTGAGTCAGTGTAATAGGTGGGTGGCCACTGATATCCACCTAGATCAACCCTAATAGACTAATACTACAAACCTCTTAATCTAGTAACCCTTAACCCTCATTAACCATGTTGACCACCATTGACCAGGGTAGACCACTATGACCATTTATGATGGTTATGACCATCATGACCATTTACCATGGTTTCAATCATTGTGACCATTTGTCGTGGTTGTGACCATTGTGACCATTTGTCGTGGTTGTGACCACTGTGACCATGAACTAACATGGTGATTTGACCATTTTTATGACCACGTTTGACTATATTGACCATGGTTGACCATATTGATCTCATTGAAACATTAAGACATGATCCTTTAACTTATTAACCCATAACCCTTTAACCCATTAGCCCCTAACGTACTAATCCTCGAGCCACTAACCCACTAACCCAATGATCAATTGACCCATAATCTCCTAACCCACAAACCCCATATCCACTAACCAAGTAACACACTAACCACAAAGCTAGAAACCTACTAATCCAAAATACCCCTAACCTCCTAATTACACACTAACCCTTAACCCACTAACCCCTCCTCATTGACCATCGTTTACCATAGTTACCATATTAACCATGGTTAATGTAACAATGCAATAATAAATATCATAATAATAATGATATCTATAATCATAATAATAATCATAATAAACACAATAATTAACTTAATAAAACATTAAGGGCCACACACATATTCACATTGTGACCAATCAACGTATATTTATACACTTTCATGAGGCTCATTGTAATTATCATTCATACCAATCAATCATTATTCAATATTCTATTATCTACTAGCAAAAATACTTTGTCAATCTTGTAATAAGTAGGAACTATTTATTCCATTTCGTATTAGAGCCACTAATTTGGATAATTTGAGGGTTAAATCCATCAAGTTTCCATCCATCATACAACTGTCATATGGTGCATACATCCACCAATTAATTTGTACAATCATATAGTTAATCCATACAACCACAACCACCAATTAATTTTAGCTGCAACAAATTCCTTTGTATGACCATACACTTAGATGCCATTCAAAAAATCTATATGCTACCAATTATTATAGATGCTAATAAATTGTGCTATCTATACATTTCCTAAAATTGGTTGCACCAATCATCACATCCTTTTATGTCATATGACATACATTGCTGCCACATCCAATCCTTTCTTACACATGTTTTTTAATTCCCACATGAAATTTCCCTCTAACTGTATGATTTTCCAACACAACCATCAACATATCTTTTAATTTTTAAAGGTTAACTCTTGAAGTTTCATGCCCCCTTTTAATTTGTTTTACCTTGACAAATTGTTTTATGTGTGTGTGTGTGTGTGTGTGTGTGTGTGTGAGAGAGAGAGAGAGAGAGAGAGAGAGAGAGAGAGAGAGAGAGAGACCTATGTTCATATGAGCTACCTGTTATCCCCCATTTATAGGGACAACTAAGAAGATGATGTCTCAAGGCCTTTAGGTTGCATACATGAAGTACCGAGAGAAAGACCAATGGGAAGAGCCCCACATCACACCACCCATCACCATGAGATCGATGGTTTCACCATTCACTACACCAGCTTGGCTCACTGAGGATGAAAGGTCTTGCTCCATGAGTTAAAAATTCCAACATTATGGTAAGTGTCATTTTAATAAATGAATCATTTGAATATGTTGCAAAGGGTTCTTCCTTGATTTTGAA
Organism: Picea abies; assembly: GCA_900067695.1. Lineage (NCBI taxonomy): Eukaryota > Viridiplantae > Streptophyta > Pinopsida > Pinales > Pinaceae > Picea > Picea abies. The sequence continues at coordinate 11,965 of CBVK0100543145.1, read as the reverse complement.
AATGTTTTCTTGGAAATTATGCTCTTTGCCCTTTTTCACCTTGGTGGTTGACATTGTGTCCTCATAAGTGGTCACCCTCGGGGAAAGGGTTACTACTAGGGGGTATCCTTAATGATTTATCGTACTACCCCTACACATACTTACACTTTCCATGTTTCTTTCCCTTCGTTTCCTCATCTTTTGGGTTTTCGGGCCACATTGACCCAAGAAGGGCTTGTACCTTGTTTCATGGGAAGAAGTGTAATGTACTTGATATGGAACCCTTTATATTGTACATATAGCTTGGTGAGTCATTGGAACCAAGTGTAAATGTAATGAACATATAGTATGGTGAGTCGTTGACACCTGGTTTTTGGTGTTGCAGGCATATGAGTAAATGCGTGGAGAATTGTTATCAAGACAGGGTGCGCACATTTTGTGTGTTGCGTGCACTTGGGTAAGTGAACACATTGCACTTTGTTGCACACGCTTGTGTAAGTGCATGGTAATGACCTAGAAGTGTGTAGTGCTACGTTATATATATATATATATATATATATATATATATATATATATATATATATATATATAATCCGCAATGGGGATTTAATCCAATAATAATAAGAATGCTCTTCACAGTTACATTATTTCAACACAGTTAGATGGTCAAACTAAGAGGGTAAATCGAGTGATTGAAGACATGCTCAGAATGTATGTGATGGATAAGCCATCCAAATGGGAAGACTACCTTCATTTGGTAGAGTTTACTTACAAAAATGGTTATCAGGCATCTTTAAAGATGATCCCATTTGAGACACTTTATAGTAGAAAATCCAACATGCCAGTGAGTTGGGACAACCCAGCAGACCACACAGTAGTTGGGTTATATTTGCTCCGGGAAATGGAGAAGAAGATGTTAAAGATAAGGTTGAATCTAAAGGCTGCCCAGGACAGGAAGAAAAGATGCACAGATAAAGATAGAACCCACAGAGAGTTTAAAGTGGGTGATTATGTGTTTCTAAAAGTGAAGGCCATGCACAGTTCCCTAAAGTTGGGAAAGTGTTCTAAGTTAGCAGTGCACTATTGTGGGCCATTTGAAATCCTTGAAAGGATTGTTCATGTCACTTATATGCTTGCATTTCATGCATCCTTGGGTATTCATAATGTTTTCCATGTGTCATTATTTAAGAAGTATGTACTTGATGTTAATTATATTATTGATTGGAATGTGATTCAGGTGGAGCCAAAAGGTAGATTCCAAGTGTGACTTGTTTGCATATTGGATCAGAAAGCTAAGCAACACCATAATCGATTCATGGAGCTAGTAAAGGTCCAATGGACCTGGTACAGTCCCGAGGATACAACCTGGGAGCACAAGGATGCTATGTGAGCAGAGTATCCTCATCTTTTTGAATATTTTTGAAATTTTGTATGTACATGTGTATATGATGCACTGAGGACAATGCATAAATAAGGGGGAGGGGATTGTAATATCCCTGATTCTGAACCCTTTGTAATTGTACATATAGGTTGTTGATCCGTTGGAACCAAGTGTAAATGTATGAACATTTAGGTTGGTGAGTCGTTGGCACTAAGTTTTGGGTGTTGCACGCACCTGAGTAAGTGCATGGAAAGTTGTTATCAAGACAGGGTGCGCACATTTTATGTGTTGCGTGCACCTGGGTAAGTACGCACATGGCACTATGTTGTGCGCACTTGTGTAAGTGTGCAGTAACGACCTAGAAGTGTCGATGTTGAGTTATATGTGTGTGTGTGTGTGTTTTGAGGCCGAAGAGCCTCTATGATTATGAGGCTGGTGATCCTGGATGTAGATAGGTTAGTGCGCCTATCCATGTAAACACAATCATGATTATTAATATAATATTGCATCACTACGCGCAGACAGACTCGGATGAAAAGAGATGGGGGGGTGACTCCACTGGAAAGAAAAAAGAAGGAAAAGGGGGGAATATTTTAATAATATTTATGGAAAAGTGTAAGGTGGATATGTTTTTATCCTAAGTTCCCGAGGGTAGGGAATGGGTCACCAAGTGGCATCAAGCTACTTCTTAAGGTGACAAGTGTCAAGTGGAAGTCATGGAATATATATTTCTATACTTAGTGTTTTTTTGTGGGGATTATTGCATTGTTATGGATGTTTCAGGCTCTCGAGAGCAAAAGGGGGTTAAATGGTATGGAAAATATGATTATTACCTTATCTTCACAAAGAAGCTTGTAAGGGATTTGTGGTGTTGTAATCTAAGCTACTATTGAGGAGACGGGTTGACATACCATGAGAAATCTCTCTGAGTGAGATATTGGTTGTTGTGAAGTGGTTGTTAGACTCGTGAGCATACTCTCTAGCTGAGAGTATTGTTGAGATTTGTCCCTTGCTGTGTTGAGCATTAGTCACAAGGTACAGAGAATTCCTTTCCAGCTTGTTGCTGGTAACCCTGGAAAGGGAAGTGGGGCAGTCAAAGGACTATTGATCATAGAAGGGCCACACATCTTTTGGTGTGATAGGTGCGTGGGGAATGAGGGACTATGGGCTAGTTGCAGCAGTGGGCACCTGGAACTGAGAAACATTGTTGAGAGTCATACCTTAGGGTGTCTCTAGAAGTATTTTTCCCTAGTGGAGTTGAGCCCCAACTTGGGGGTGACCTGTTTCTAAAATCTTATGAGAAACAATGTCTATGGATAGGAGGAACATCCGAGTCAAGGCTGCAATTGGTTACTTGATAAAAGAAAAGTGTTCTTAATGTAATTGTCTTGTTTACCATGTGCTTGTTTATCTATGTTTGACATGGGTTAATTATTGTATGTTGTTGCATATAAGTATTTGTTGTTATTATGTTTTATGCTACTTGCACATGTAAGTATGGTGCTTATAGCATGTATTCGTAGTTGTGCATGGATATGAAAAATGTGGATAGTCTTTCCAGTTAAGTTAACCTTGTGATTTTTGTTATGATTCATTAAGAAGAGGATGGAGTGGTTGAGTGCACAATAAATTATATTGTGTGCACAGGAGACTGGAATTCATGTGTGTGTTTAAGGAAATAGACTCCGAGCACAATGAAATCAGTATTGGCGCATGCCGCCTAGATGGATGTGCATGAAGTTATGTTGTGTGATCAGTATGTTGGTGTGTGCAGTTGGTGAATTACTTCCGATGCTTAAGGTTGTATTAAAAAGAGAATGATGCTTCCACTGTTATAATTTGTGTAATGTGACTAAATCTTGGGTTGAGCACATAACTTCAAGGGATACTGCGCGGATTGAGTTTAAAGTAGATTATGCGTAGTGTACTTTTAGAGTAACATTGTTCAATAGTTTGTTGGGAATGTTACAATTTGGTTGACTTAGAGCTATAGAAGTTTAGGTTGTGTGACATGGCCCAACCTAGGGTGGTTGGGGACATTACAAAGTGGTATCAGAGCAATTGGTTCAACATTGGACTATTATGGGCTAGAGATTAGCATGAATAGATGTGTGCGATAAGAATTGGTACTGCGCATTATAGAGTTTAGTTTACATGGAAAACCATTGGTGTGCAGTATAGATTTGTGATGCACATAAAGATAGTGATGTGTAGGTGTGCGCACTAGAGTTCGAATGTTAAAATCATCCAAGGAATCCAAGGAAGGGATTCTGAAAAAATGGTGCAAATTTTTCACGTGGTTATTGCATGAAACCATCTAACAAATCTTAATTTCCTACACATTTTGCAAAATTATCATTGGATAGAGCAGGATAGATTCAATGCAGAAGGATAAAAGCATGGAAGATGTGCAGAGGAATTATAGTCCTGATGATGAATTCGGGGATTTGCATGTCGGATTAGGTGTTGATGGTACATAATCCAAGGAGGAGCGCATGAACTTGGTAAAAACAGTAAAAAATATTGTAGAAAGATGTCCAAAGCTATAAAGTTGATAATGAAAGGTTTATGAGAGCCAAGGTGCAACAAGATGACTTCAATGTCAAATTGATGCAAATTCTAGACATAGTAGAAAAGAAAATGGATAAGGAAATAGAGTCGAGTAGATAAATAAGTTGCAGTTCTCATGATGAGAAAAGAAGAGAAGAAATAAGTGTTGTCAAGCATTCTTTTAGGAAAGAGCGAAATAGTTCAACTCTATCTTCTATCATAAAGCATAAGAGAAGGAGTGGGGTGGATGAACTACAAGGATAAATGAATAAAATCAATCCTCCTACCTTTGATGGTGAGCACACAAAGGATGAAGATGCAGAGACTTGGTTGTTGGGTATGAGGAAGTACTTCCAGTTGCATAACTATTCTACATAGGCAGAAGAAAGAATTGATATCTATCAGTTTAAAGGAAAGACGTCAATGTGGTGGGATTAGTATGTGAAAGTGAAACACATTGATGAGAAGAAAGTGACTTGGATATATTTCAAGAGGTATTTCCAAAAGAAATTATTAACCAAGCACTACTATGACAAGAAAATGGAGTTCTTCGAACTCAAGCTCAGGAGCATGACGATAGATGAGTATGAAAGAATATTTTTAGAGTTGTTGAAATATGTGCCTTTCATAAAGAATGAAAAAGTGAAGATTCAGAGATATATAAGTGGGTTTCCCTCATTTATCAATGACAATATACAATATGATGACCCTAAGAAGTTGGAAGAAACCATAAGGTGTGCTAAGTTTATTTATGACCAACAAAAGGGAAGACCAGCTTTCCAAAAGGATTGGGAAGATAAGATGAAAAGAAAGGTGGAACATAGGAAGAAGGGAGCCAAGCCACCATTTTTCAAAAATAATGCACAAGGACAGTCGACTTTCTAGGAGCCCAGAATGTCGGAAACATTGGGACAAAAGTCATGATAACAATCTATGCAGTGTTGGGGTTGTGAAGGAAATAATATGCACAAATATTTCCCTCAAAGAGGTGATAAAGTGAGGACTGTGCACAATGTACATCAAGCTACGAAAGTGGAGGACATGAGTAGAAATGTGCCAAGGATTTACACTGCGCTGGATAACAAGCAGGTCGAGTTTCAGTCGCACATGATAGAGGTGGAAGGTAAGATCAATGACCAGTCTATTATTATTTTAATTGACTCCGGGTCTAGTCATAGTTATCTAGATCCAAATATGGTGGAAAGATTCCAATTTTCAAGAAGCAAGCTTGGAAAACCTTGGTTGGTGTAGTTAGTTGCAAGAGAAAAAAGGAAAATCAATAAGATGGTTAAGGCATGTCCATTGGAGATGAATGGATTGTGCACAAAGGATGATTTGAATATTATACATTTGGGCTCGTATGATTTACTCATTGGTATGGATTGGTTGGAAGAGAATAATATTGTCCTAGATTGTTACAATAAGGAATTTAATTGCCTGGATAAGCAAGGAAATTTGAGTTCATTTCAAGGAATAACAAGAGTTGTGACTATCAGAGAAGTTTCAATGTTGCAGTTGAATAAAAGCTACATGAAAGGATTTCAAGTATTCACCATACACATGGAAGAGGCACCTAAGGATAAAGTGCCAAGTGTGGAAGAATGCACAATGGTGAAAGAGTTTGAGCACATCTTTAAAGCGATATCAGTATTACCTCTTAAAAGAGATATTGACTTCTCTATAAATCTGATGTCGGGAGCAACACCTGTATCAAAGACTCCTTGTAGGATGAGTATGCCAGAGCTGAAGGAGTTGCATATGCAACTTGAAGAGCTTCGGAAGAAGGGGTATATAAACCCAAGTGTGTTTCCTTGGGGTGCGTCAGTCTTGTTCATGAAGAAGAAAGATGATATATTGAGACTTTGTATCAACTTCAGGTAGTTGAACAAGGTAACAATGAAGAACATGTATCCTTTTCCAAGGACAAATGATCTATTTGATCAACTAAGAGGTGTGCAAATATTTTTAAAGATAGATCTCAGATATGGATATTACCAAGTGAGAATTAAAGAGAAATATATCAGTAAGACTGACTTCAGAACAAGGTATGGTAATTATAAGTTCAAAGTGGCTGTACTATTTGGGTTGTCAAATGCACCAATTGTCTTGATGTGTTTAATGAATTGAATTTTCAAAAATTACTTGGATAAGTTTGTAGTCCTATTTTTGGAAAGCATCCTTATTTACTCAAATTCTAAGGAAGAGCATGAGCATCACTTGAAGATGGTGTTGTAGGTGTTGATGGAGCATCAAATTTATTCAAATTTGAGCAAGTGTTCATTTTATCAGAGGGAGATTCATTACTTGGGTCATATCATTTCAAATGAAGGAATAATTGTGGACTCAGTAAAGATAAAAATCATTGAGGAATGGCCGACACCAAGAAATGTCACAGAGGTAAGGTCCTTTATGGGACTATCAGGGTACCACAAATTTTTTATTGAAGGATTATCAAATATTTCTCATCCAATCACATCCCTACAAAAGAAGGATGTGCGGTTTGAATGGAATCTGAATTGCGCAAGGAGTTTCCAACACTTGAAGAACTTGTTAACAAGTGCGTCACTTTTGAGAATTGTTGATCCTGATGTAGAATCTGTTGTGTGCACAAATGCATGCAAGGAAAGACTCAGTGGAGTCCTGAGTCAGAATGGACTTATGGTGTGCTACGAATCAAGGAAGTTGAAAGAGCATAAAAGGCTCTATGCTATGCATGACTTGGAATTGATAGCCATAGTGCATGCTTTGAAGATTTGGTGGCATTATCTCATGGGTAAAATATTTGAGTTGAGAACACCATTGTGGAATGAAATATTTGTTTGGACATCCAAGTTTGAATGCCAAACAAAGCAGGTGGTTAGAGTTCCTCAGTGAGTATGACTTCAATGTAAAGCATATCAAAGGAAATGTGAACAAGGTGACTAACTCACTCAGTAGGAGGATGCATGAGATGCATGCTACAACCATCAGCATGTACCAAATAGATTTGCGTGACAAAATTTTGGAAGTTTCCAAACCAGATCTGTGTTATATGGCTATAAGTGTGACTTTACAACAAAGTATGTCATAACTGAAGTTTGAAGGTTATGAGTTGAGAGAGGTTGGAATCCTCATGTATAGACATGGAGTCTATGTGCCAAATGACCAGGCCTAATTTTTCCAGAGATGGATAAGGTTCTTTATGTTGGACATCCAAGTTACCAAAAGACAATTGTCGCGGTCAAGAAGAAATAATTTTTTCTAGGTATGAAAAAGGAAGTTTCATATTTTGTTGCGAGATGTCTCGAATGTTAGAAGGTCAAGGCTGAGCACAGAAACCCAGCTAGTTTGTTGCAGCCCTTGTCCATTCCTGAGTGGAAGTGGGAAGTGGTGACCATGTAATTCATAACTAAATTTCCTAGGACTGCTGAGCAACATGATTCTATTATGGTAGTGGTGGACAAGCTTACTAAAGCTGCCCATTTTGTTCCAGTGAAGTCAATTTACAAGGCACCTAACATTGTCGAGTTATACATGCACATAATTACTAAGTTGCATGATATACCTAAGAAAATTGTGTTTGATAGAGATTCCAAGTTTACTTCGAACTTTTGGGAAGTGTTATTCAAAGGATTTGGAACAAGTATGAATTTCAACACAACATATCACCCTGAGTCATATGGTCAAACCGAGAGAGTAAATTAGGTGATTGAAGATATGTTGAGGATGTATGTGATGGATAAACCATCCAAATGGGAACACTACCCTCATCTGGTAGAGTTTTCTTACAAGAATGGGTATCAAGCATCTTTAAAGATGATCCCATTTGAATAACTTTATGGAAGAAAGTGCAACACACTAGTGAGTTGGGACAACCCAATAGACTGTGCATTATTTGGGCTATATCTACTATGGTAAATGGAGGAGCATATGGTAAAGATAAGGAAAAATCTAAAGGTTTCCCAAGACAAGAAAAAAAGTTACACAGGTAAAGGCAGAATCCACAGAGAGTTGAAAGTGGGTGATCACGTGTTTCCGAAAGTGAAGGCCAAGCACAATTCCCTAAAGTTGGGAAAATGTTCTAAGTTAGCAGTGCACTATTGTGGGCCATTTGAAATCCTTGAAAGGTTATTCATGTCTTTTATATTCTTGCATTTTATACATCCTTGTGTATTCATAATGTTTTCCATGTGACATTACTTAAGAAGTGTGTACCTGATGCTAATCATATTATTCATTGGAATGTGATTCAGGTGGAGCCAGAAGGCAACTTTCAAGTACGACAAGTTTGCAAATTGGATCAGAAAATCAAGTAGCTCTAAAAGAAAGTCATGGAGCTGGTAAAGGTCCAATGGACATGGTACGGTCTTGAGGATACCACTTGGGAGATCAGGGATGCTAAGTGAATAGAGTATCCTCATCTTTTTGAATATTTTTGAAATTTTGTATGTATGTGTGTATAAGATGCACTAAGGAAAGTGCATAAATAAGGGGAAGGGGATTTTAATGTCCCTGATCTGGAACCCTTTGTAATTGTACATATAGGTTGGTGAGTCGTTGGAACCAAGTGTAAATGTAATGAAAATATAGGCTGGTGAGTTGTTGACACCTATTTTTTGGTGTTGTGTGCATTTGAGTAAATGCACGGAGAATTGTTATCAATACAGAGTGTGCACATTTTGTGTGTTACGTGCACCTAGGTAAATGTGGACATTGCATCGTGTTGCCTGCACTTGGGTAAGTGTGCGGTAATGAGGTAGAAGTGTGCAATGTTGAGTTATATATACATAATGACTATTTATGTATTAAGTCCAGAGAGCCTGTGTGAGTATGAGGTTGGTGAGCCTGGATGCAGATAGGCTAGTGCGCCTATCCATGTAAATACAATCATGGTTATTAATACAATATTACATCGTTGCACGCAGACAGACTTAGACGAAAAGAGATGGGGTCCTGACTCGATCGAAAAAGGGAAAGGGGGGAATATTTTGATAGTATTTCCAAAAAAGTGTAAGGTGGATATGTTTTTATCCTAAGTTCCCAAGTGTAGGGAACGGGTCACCAATTGGCATAAAGCTACTTCTAAAGGTGACAAGTGTCAACTGGAAGGAATGCAATATATATTGTTGGCCTTAATTCTTTTGGGGGGGATTATTGCATTGTTATGGATGTTTCAGGATCTTGTGAGCAAAAAGGGGTCGTATGGTATGGAAAATACGATTATTACCTTATCCGCACAAAGAATATTGGAAGGGAGTTGTGGTATTGTAATTTGAGATACTGTTGAGGAGACGAGTTGACATATCATGAGAAATCTCTTTGGGTGAGATATTGGTTGTTGTGAAGTGGTTTTCAGACCCATGAGCATACTCTCCAAGTGAGAATATTGTTGAGAGTTGTCCCCTAGTGTGAAAAGCATTAGTCACAGTGATCTGATACTTCCTGTTCGATCTATTTTTAGTAACCCTGGAAAGGGAAGTGGGGCGACTGAAGGACTGTTGAGCATAGAAGTGGCACACTTTCTTGGGTGTGACAGGTGCATGGGGAATGGGGGACCATGGGCTAGTTACAGTAGCTAGCACCTAGGATTGAGAAATATTGTTGAGAGTCGGACCTTATGTTGTCTCTAAAATTCCCTGGTGGAGTTGAGCCCCAACTTAGGGGTGACATGTTGCTAAAATATTGTGAGAATAAATGTCTATGGCTAGGAGGAACATATAAGTCAAGGCCGCAGTTGGTGACTTCATAAAAGATAACTGTTCTTAATGTACTTGTCTTGTTTATTGTGTTCTTGTTTGTCTATATTTGACATGGGTTAATTCTTGTATGTTGTTTCATATAAGTATTTTTTATTATTATGTTTTATGCTACTTGTACATGTAAGTATGGTGCTTATATCTTGTATTAGTAGTTGTGCATGGATATGACATATGTGGATAGTCTTGCCAGGTAAGTTAACATTGTGATTTTAGTTATGAGTCATTAAGAAGAGTATGGAATTGACAAGTGCACAGGAAAGTAGCATGTGTGCACATGAGGCTAGAATCTTTGTGTGTGTTTAAGGAAATAGACTTCAAGCACAGTGAAATCAGTATTGGCACATGATGCCTAGATGGATGTGCATGCAGTTATGTTGTGTGATCAGTATGTTGGTGTGCACAGTTGGTGAATTAATTATGTTGCTTAAGGTTGTATTAAAAATATAATGATGCTTTTGATGTTATAAGTTGTGTAGCATGACTAAATCTTGGGATGAGCACGTAACTTCAAGATATACTGCACAGATTGAGTTTAAAATAAATTATGCACAATGTACTTTTAGACTAACATTGGTCAATACTTTGTTGGGAATGTTATAGTTTGGTTGAATTAGAGCAATAGAATTTGAGGTTGTGTGACGTGGCCCAGCCTAGGGTGGATGGGGATGTTACAAGAAGGGGTTTAAGGCCCATAGGCTTGTAGTTTGAAAAAGATAAAATCCAATCCTAAACCTTCAATATTCTCACCCAGGGATCCTGAGAACAATGAAATGTTTCTCACAAAAAATTATGGGACCCATAAAATAAATAACTAATTAAACATACCAACCAAGGTAGAGCATGTGTGAGAAATTCTTTTCATGCTTAGGTATAATTCCCACACATTGTATTCAACTTGGGAAAGCATAGTGTGACCAGGTTAGAGTTAAGGTGGGCAATGTTTTTCATGCTTAGGTAGAAGTCCCACTTTATCTTAAACTTGGGAACACTCTAATGAATTAAATGGAAAAAGGACCTGGAAAAAAATCATGCATCACGAACAAAGGGAAAAACAACCTCTATAAAGGGACTCATAAAAGAGAAAATATCTGCCCTTGTACATCAAGAAACCCCATGCCCAAAAGTATTACTTATATCCACCTCATACTCTCTGCATGACTTAGAGAGGTTACATCTTGGAAACACTCCTTAACTTTGGGAATGATTCACCCAATAGGTCACCATGACAACCCTCCCACGCCTACATTTGACAAGTTACATAAGGTCTTTCAACATTTGTTTATTTTGAGAGGGGGGGTTTGATGAACATGTTCGGGTGGTTCTTTTATTATATATGTCTTATTTGACATGATTCTTGTGACTTGTGAGCCCTTGGAGGGATAATTTTCTTGACTTTTCAGAGCCTTTGCAACTGGAAAGACACTTCATGGAGGCACAAGGTTACTTGGACCTTCACTTGGCGATTGAATCCCATCGGATGGATGATACACCCTTGCTGTTACTTGGACCTTCACTTGGCTATTGAATCCCATCGGATGGATGATACACCCTTGCTTCGTGGACACCTAGGACATAGACATTTCCTTTGGAGGAACTTGAGGATTCCCTGCAGATGATTTGCTGGCCTTCCCAACCCCAACGAATTTCCTCTGGATGCCTTACACTGCACTTATGGGGTATGACGTTACATGTGGAAGGATAGGGTTCGATGGTGTTGGTGGTGATGATGATGAATTGGCGTGATTTGGTTGAGGGGGGGGATTGCACATGGAGACTAGGACTTTGGAGGCCCAATGTCTCCCTCAACAACTCAATGACTTGGTCAAAATGCTTTGGAGGCCCAATGTCTCCCTCAACAACTCAATGACTTGGTCAAAATGCCAAAACGTCAGCCCTAAAGGGCTTGACGTCATCGTTTAGGGATTCTTTTAAATGTAATTGTAATTTTTTATTTGTAAAGGGGAAATTAGAGGAGGTCTGATCCAAGATATTTTCATTGAGTGACTTATAAATAATTGCATTAAATGAGCATAAATTAAAGTGCACCATTAAAGAAGGAATGCTAAAAAATGAAGAGACATAAGCATCAAATCTGAACACAAAAACTTGATAATATAGTTTTCCCCTGATGGACTATGTCTCTGGGTCCTTCTCTCAAATGGGTAGGCTCTTTCATTAACTCAGAAAAAGAATTTGGAAAAATACATAAGTATACCTCGTTCTGAAATCAAAATGCAGAAATAATGCTCAGATAAGAAAAAAAACATCACCACTGAATTTGTGGTGTCGAATTGCCCAAAAATGATTGTCTCCACAC
>CBVK0100543144.1:0-17872 GCA_900067695.1 Picea abies | reverse complement strand
AAGAAGGTGGGCCCTCCCTTCTCACAAGATTCCCCTGGACAAAAAGCTAAAGAAGGGTACTCAAAGAAGTCTTATATTCATCTGTCGAAATATCACATTACAAATTGAAAGGATAGAATGCGTCCCACTTCTCTGGAGTTGCTTCAATACATCAAAAACTTCGATGACTCGAATGGTGAATTCCTCTGATTTAAAGAGGAAATCCCTTCGATACAATCGTTACAAAGCATATCTGAATCCCATCCTAAATTGAATCTTCTTTCTAAATCAGCATAGGATGTCCTATTCTCACGCAACCGAATGCTAATACAGGAGCTGAAGGAGGTATTGTTGTTACGGCTAGTGTAACAGCTTCTTCTCATCACTGTTGATGTTGTTTCAGCATCGCAATTCACGGGTTGTTTCAGCCACGTGAATTGTGCTCTTGACTATGTCGGCCTTGACCGCTAACTGTAACGGCTTGTGTTTCAGCATCGTTGGTTCTGGCGGTCTCCTCTGTGTTTCAGCATCTGCAGTTCTAAGCTTTGTAGCAGCTCTGTGTCTCAGCCTCTGCGACTCCGGACTATATGACAGTTCTGTGTTACAGCACCAGGGGCCTCGGACTGTGATTCAGCAATCAGGGCTTCAGACTGTGTAACGGCTTCGTGTTTCAGCATCCGCGTCCTGGACTGTGTTTCAGCAGCAGGGACTTCAGACTGTGTAACAGCTCCGTGTTTCAGCATCTGCGTCCTGGACTATGTTTCAGCAACAGGCTTTGAATGCTAGTCTACAGTCTAATCAATGGTTAAGTACAAAAGTGATGTAAAATATTATGCGAAACAGATTAAGCATATAGTAATGAGAAAGGACGTTGTATACCTTGGAATGATCAGATGAAGTGATAATATGAGTCTAAGTACAGGTAATCAAGGGTATAATAATGGCAAAAAGTATGGGCAAAAAGGTGCATTGTGAGGTCCTAACACTCATATTTGTGTCAAGATAACATATTGTCTTAATACAGAAGACAGGTTGAAGAAAGCACTTGCCATCTTGAGTGAAGGAGACTTGAAAGAAAAACAACACACTCATTCTTGAAGACAAAACTCCAGGTTCCAGGTTTGATTGATTAGTTTGATAAGATTCAAAGTTGCACATGACAAGTTGATAACCACCCATTTACAAGTAAACACTATAGTTGAGGAAGCAGTCTTTGAAAAGTAGTATACTTGGTAGCATGTGAGCATATTGAGATAAATGCTTAATGTAATCATTTACCAGATGCAACTAACATCTCCTCAAGGAGAAACTTCTTGTGTTGGTTTCAGGTTACCATGGATGAATGTTTGATCACAACACTAGAAGAGTGTTGATCTCATTTCGTATTGTATTTCTTACTTTTGATCCTTGTTTCAAATAGGTCACAAGTGATAGCTCTAAAGGAGCTACTGTGAGGATTTTTCGTGCTATTGTTTTATTTACCATTATCAAAAGAGTATTATTATTGCTTATTGTTTTGTTGACCTTGGTTCAGGTCACAGGTGATAACCCCGAGGAAGCTATAGTGAAGGTTGCAGAAGGAAACATATTAGATGAGACATGAAAAAGACTATGTACATGACCATATACATTCATGTACCAACGAAGATGAAGAAGAAGTTATTTTTGAGATTCAGAGTATCTCATATGGAGATTGATTTTAAGGAGAAGAAGGCTCCAAAGATGACCAAACATTAGAACAAGAACTCACAATAGACTTGGACAAAGGTTAATGAAGCCACCTTGATGGGAAGCAAAACTTGTTTGATTTCTGACTCAACCTTTCATATTTAGACTTGATATTCAACACCAAGTATACCCTGTAAGAGATGATGAAGTCCTTGTAGACTCAGAAGAAATAAAGAGTAAGCTTGATCTCAAAAAGGATCAGATGAAGAGACAAATTCTAGGAATGGGAGACGGATGCCATGAGAAGACTAGATCGTAGCTTCAGAGACTCATAGGAGATATGAAATCTCCTGGAAGATTCTCGTGTTTCAGTGACAGAAAAGGAAGCCAGTAAAAAAGACTAGGATATGGATTTTTCCATGAGACTAGAAGATAAGACATTATTGAATTCCAATATTGATCTAACGGATCAAGCATGTTTCAAATGTACAAATCCTAATGTGTGTCCAAAGGATTATCCTAGCAAGAGGGAGAAGACTATGACGAGACACTTATCCAGTAATTGAAGAAATAGTTCTAGTATTCATGAAGAAAACCAGAACAACCATGATTCATATATAGTATGAGATGTAGGGGGAGAAATCCCCATATTTAAAATTGAGTGGCAGTTGGTGCAGTACATTATTTGGGTCATGGAAACATGACTACAATAAAAAATAGAGTTACCTCCATGAAATAAGAAGAACTACCTTCACTATTAGTTATTGAGCCACTCTCAGTTTCAGATGAATTTGTTGTCGTGATGAAGTAGAGGAGTTAATTTTATATTTCAAAAGTCACAATAAGAATGGATCATTCATTATCAACTTCATAGTAACTACAGTTCCAGAGTCCCACTTCCAGAGGAATAGTTGTAGAGAGATTAGAGGACATACTCCCAGACAATGAGATAGATAGTGCTTTGCAGAGAGCACATAAAACTAGCACATGATTGTGCACATTAAGTTGAAGTTGAAGCAAGTGTACCAAGATGGTACAATATGATTTGAAGATTGAAGATAGAAAGACTCATGTATGTCAGTTGAAGGAATCTATGTACGTGTTGAAGCAAGCTCCTAGAGCTTGGTATGGAAGAATTGACAGTTTCCTGATGAGCTTGGGATTTACCAAGAGTAAAGTTGATTCTAACCTTTACTTCAAGGTTATGAATGATGAGCCAGTTATATTGTTGCTACCATATGTAGATTATGTATTCTTGACAAGGTGAAGAAAATCTCATCACAAATTGTAGAAGAAGCTCGCTACAGAGTTTGATGAAAGACCCAATGCATTATCTCTTAGGTCTTGAAGTTTGGCAGAACACATAGAACATTTTCCTTAACCAAGGGAAGTATGCAGTTAAAATAATGAAGAGGTTTGACATGTTGAAATGAAAATCCATGTACACACCCATGGAAATGAAGTTGAAGCTCCTAGTAGATACCTCATCAGAATTGTTTGATGCTACTCTATACAGACGAATTATTGGTTCGTTGATGTATCTGACGATTAACAGACCGGATATATGTTTTGTTGTGAACACCTTTTGAGTCATTATCTAGTAGATCCCAGACGTGTTCACCTTGTAGCTGCAAAACATGTGATGAGATACCTTAAGGGTACATTGGATTTTAGTCTCTGTTATACTAGAGATCATGACTTCAAATTGTATGGATATACTGATTCAGATTGAGATGGAAGTGTTTCTGATAAAAAGAGCACTTCAAGATGTTGTTTCAGTCTGGGGTCAGCCATGACTTCATGGCAGAGTAGGAAGCGATCCAGTATTGCTATCAGCATGGAAAAAGTGGAATATATTGCAACATGTTCCGCCAGTGGTGAAGCCATATGGTTTCAGATGTTGTTGATATATCTATTTGATATGGAGATGGAAGCCACTGTGATCCTATGTGATAACCATAGTTGTATAAAGATGATGTGTTCCATGATGAGTCGAAGCACATAGAGATCCGATATCACTTCATTCGTGATATGGTGCAGATAGGAGCCATAAAAATCCATTATGTTGGCACGGATGAACATGTTGTTGATGTGTTGACCAAGCCTTTGTCTCGTGTAAATTTTGATCACTTTTGAGACAAGCTTGGTGTAGTCTGAAAGGACCTCCCTCGAAAGGGAGAGTAGTGTTGTTGATGCTAGCCTCGTGCTGAATATTTCTAGCTTCGTGTTGATGTTGTTGATGTTATCCTCATGCTGAAGATTTACAGCTTCGTGTTGATGTTGTTGATGCTAGCCTCGTGCTGAAGATTTCCAGCTTCGTATTGATGTTGTTGATTCCATCCTCATGCTGAAGATTTCCAGCTTTGTGCTGATGTTGTCGATGCCATCCTTGTACTGAATATTTCCAACTTAGTGTTGATGTTGTTGATGCTAGCCTCATGTTGATGTTGTTGATGCCATCCTCGTGCTGCATATTTCTAGCCTCGTGTTGATGTTGTTGATGCCAGCCTTGTGCTGAAGATTTCCAGCTTCGTGATGATGTTGTTGATGTCAGCCTCGTGTTGAATATTTATAGCTTCATGTTGATGTTGTTGTGATGCCAGCCTCATGCTGAAGATTTCCAGTTGTGTGTTGATGTTGTTGAGATGCCATATTTGTGCTGAAGATTTCCATCCTAGTGTTTATGTTAATGATGCTCTAGCCTTTGTGTTGTGATATTGTTGTTGTTGATGTTGTATCATCCTTGTGTTGTTATTGATAATGATGATGTATTAATGTTATACTAATCCATGTTGATGCAGATGATGATGATGCCACTTCAACTTCTTGTTGAAGATGATGATGATGATTCCACTTTAGCTTCTTGCTGAAGATGATGATGATGATGATGTTATTTCATATTTAATGTTGAAGATGTTGATGATATTACTTTAGCCTCATGCTAATGATGATGATGATGTTACTTTAGCTTCATGCTAATGAGGATGGTGATGCTACTCCAACTCCATGTTGTGAACGATGATGATGAGAAAAACTTTTGATGATTTATAGATATGCCAGTCAGTGTTCTAGATGTTGTTGATGTTGCTTCCCTCTCTCTCTTCAGATGATGTTGTAGAATACCCTTCTTGTTAAGGGGGAGTGTTAAAATATTGTAACTGAAAAGAGTATTCTATTTATTATTTAGTCATTATTAAATAGATCAATCCCCTTTTGTGGATTGATCATGTTGGGAATTGTAATTGACCAAATCCCCTTTTGTGGATTGGTCAAACCCTAATTATATCATGCAAATTAAGAAGTTTCCCCCGGGGCCTAATTAAAGTGTTTTTATCCACTAAGAAGACAAGTTGACCCTTCCTAGTGAAGAGACACCTTTCCAGAGCCTACCAGCTTGTATAAATAAAGGAGGCCAACACCTTATTTGTTCACTCACTCATTCACTCATCACGTGCACAATTTTGGTAGCTGCAGTTGAGAGAAGAAGGAAGAGAGAGGCACATTGCTCAGTGTTGGATATTCTCTAGTGTTTTGGTTTATTGTCTTGGAATTGTATTGGCTATCTATATTAAGGAATTTTTTGTTGGGTTTTCTCCCCCATGAGGGTTTCCCAAGATAAATTTTGTGTATCTTGTGATTGTGTTTCTCTCAGTGATCCTACCTATGCTATTATTATCTAGTAAATTGAAAAGAAACCTAATAATATCTCAAAACTTAACATTTTAAACAGTGGGGTTTGGATTTCATTGGAGAAATCCATCCACCACCATCAGGCCAACACAAATGGATGCTCACAACCATTGACTATTTTACCAAGTGGATTGAAGCTGCAACTACAAGGCAAGATATTGATGCTATGATTATTAACTTTTTAGAAACTAACATTCTTTCAAGATTTGGATGTCCCAGGAAAATCATCATTGACAATCCAACAACATTCAAATCAAAGAAGATGATGGAGTTTTGTAGAAAATATCAAATTACCTTAGGAAACTCTACTTCCTATTACCCTCATGGGAATGGATTAACAGAGTCTTCAAACAAGAGTTTGGTCGATATCATCAAAAATTTGCTACAAGATAAAAATAAGTCATGGCACAACAAGTTGGTCAATGCATTATGGGCAGACAGACTTACTATTAAGAGATCAATTGACATGTCCCCATACCAGTTGGTTTATGGAATGGATGTTGTTTTTTCCACTTCTTTAGGTGTCCCTATCATCAAATTACTGCAGGAAGTATAGTTAGAACCAAATGACATCTAGAGGAGAATTAATCAGACTATACAACTACAATAGTCCAGAGAAGAGGTCTACAAACAAACTCAAGTGATCCAGGAAAATATTAATAAGATCTATGATAGAAGAACCAAGGTTGATGATTTCCAGATAGGAGACAAAGTACTGAAATGGGATTCAAGGAATGAACAGAAGGGAAAGCATGGAAAATTTGAGAATTTATGGAAAGGTCCATACATAATCCATGCTTACAGAGGAAGCAATGCATTCATGATCAAGGAAATGGATGGAGTAGATCTGCCAGGAGGAAATGTCAATGGTAGAATGCTCAAGCACTATTTCTCACTGGAATAAAATCATTTCTCACCCAGTCCATTGTAAATACCATTTTACTTTTTTTTGTCATGAGTGGGTGACTTATATCATAGGTTGAAGCCCGAAGAGAAGGCCCTAATCCCCTAATCAGTTATCACCAGGTTTACATCTATAATAAAACTAATCAGATGCAAAAAGTATTGAAGAAGATGATTCAAGGTGACCGATAACTGGTTCTTGGCACCTCACAAGGAGTGCACCATCCCCAATTGGAGCCATTGTTATAACCCTATATTTCATAGTATCACCCGGTGATTGAAATTTCTTTCTCCAATCATTTTACATTGTAAATAATATTTCATTCTGCAAATGATTTCCAAAAAGAAAAAGATAAAAATAGAAAAAATGAAAAGAGGGTATAAAAGAAAGAAAGAAAGAAAAGAAAATAAAAGAAAAGAAAAAAGAGAAGAACAAGAAAACCCCATCAAAAGAAAATTAGTTTGAATCATACTGTCTAATCATGATCAAACATTTTAATTTTTTTGTTGATAGGTTAGAGAATAAATTTGGTCAAATTGTTTAATCTTGGCCAAAGTAGTTAGGTTAGAGCAATAATTAATCCAAGAGTCTAACCTAGATTAATGTGTTAGATTCCTAGGTTAGGTGATTTTTTGTCTCAAGAAAATTGAAAGGGGATTTCAAAATATACCCTTAATTGATTAAATTTTGTTATTTTAGCATAGGAAAATAAAATTATAGTGTAAAGTTTCAAAATGCAAGCTTGGCCCATATTTTAATCCTAAGTTTGGAAGTGGACAAGACGTTTTGTCTTGTAGTGCTTAACCCCCGCACAAGTACATTTTGGCCCCCCCCTCCCCCCCTCCTATTTCCACTTATCGCCTACCCCCCCTCCAAAATCTTCCAAACCAAAACCTGATACCACTCACCTCACACCGCCACCGTAATCCTATCACTGTATGCCATTTGTCCTACTCTACATACCCATTAGCCAATTAAAACATTCCCCGTGACCGTTAACCATCCCATAACAACCCCACGCCATAACCAATATCTGTTGTATACCTTAAAACCCCATTTTACATCATGTTACGTCATTTTCCGAGAAAGACACTGTGGAGACCGCGTCAAACCAAGCTATCAAATTAAATGCCACCAACTCTCACCATCAAAAAGCGAATCTCTTCCCCGGGTAATACAATTCCACCATTGTTTTACTATAAAATCTGTCAATTATGGCCCCTAAGGCTAAACCTGCAGACACATCCTAGAACCCAATGATTCCCCCTCTTGTCGACCTAGACCATGTCCCTCTGGCAGATAAGGATTAAAAGGTCACATAGTCAAGGTACAAATTCGACTTCTTTGAATTGTAGTCCTAGATAAAAGACATTTTTCTCGACTAGAGTGATGAAATTGGACTCTGGGAGTCCAATTTTCCTCTGTATATGTTTCCTCAAACTCACCACTTCCCTGAATTTTCTCTCATATGCCAAGCCAGTTACTTGCTTGGCCAAAGAGCCATTTCCTCCTCCTCCGATGAAACATTGTTCACAGTTACCTCCAAAGCCATCGACCAGATGTTGCAGATCCCTAGAAAAAACTCAACCATCTCGTTCTCCATTGAAGCCCTAAACGACCTATACCAGAAACTGAATTTCCCCCAAAGAGCCCAGATCTTTGAGATTTTCCTCCCAGAAGATGCCCAATTGCCCAAGAAGAATCCACATTACTCATCTTTCATTTTCACTATCAAATCCAACCAGATCATATCCATTTTTTCTTACCTATTAGGTTATTACTCAAACGAATGGGTAGATGAGCCTATTTTAGGTTTTCTATCCATATTTTCTATAGAAGAAAGACCTTCCATTAAATTCAATTTCAGTCAATTTTTGGCTGATAACATTCATGATCAGTTATTCATGTTTCCAACCGAAGGGATGTTAAGATACTCTTCAGTTATGGTCTACATGTTTTTATTTTACTAATCAGATAAGTTTCCCTGTGCACTTCAAAAGTTAAACTAGGAAGGAATCCCATAGTCAGTGACATCATGGACCTCATTGGTGAGAAAAAATTCAATAGAGTACAACTTTAAGGACTTCATAGATCAATTCATTTATCCAATTGTTTGTATGTTGAACAACAACATAGAGCCAAGGGTTAGTGAATAAATTTAGAAGGTCTTACACCTATATGATCAAGCTAAGACAGGGGATTGGTCTTTATACCAAAACCATACAGAGATAAGGGTATATGGGTGTGAGATACCTCCTTATAGATTCCCCAAATACGTCCCGGTGAGTATTTTTTCACTAGAGTATCTAAGGAAAATGGTGAATTCAGATGATATTCACTTTGTTGTAGAAAAGAAGAAATCCAACTCAGAATCAAAACCCTGGTTGGACCTTTCATCTGCAACAACAGATCAACAGGAGAATAAGCAGATAGCCTCTTGAAACAAATGAGGTTTTCTCTGAGTTTCACTTGGGAATATGACCCATTTGGTGTCATTTATGAACTCAAAAATAAACAAATGAGCACTCCTTATGTACACACACAAAGGCCAGAGGTGGCTTTGATACATGAACCAGACAGAGTTGCAGGAGAACACATTGCAAGAACCAAAGGAGGAACCTATCTCTGTAACCACTTCACAGACTAATACACCCTAAAATAAAGAAAAGAAGATATCAAGGAAGGAATTTTCTCCTTTAATATTCATAGAGGTATCAACTGACGATTTTTAGGTATACAGAAAGAGGGCTAAAACTAGTCATAGCAGATTTTCTCAAGGAGGGAGAAATGCAGTCCACCATAGTCTTGGAGGGACCACACTCTTCAACCCATTCATAAAGTGTGTTTACAGGTTCTCCATCATCACCAACATCTCAAAGAAACCCATATACTACTCTGGCAACTAAATCAGCTCATGGGAAAAAAGATTCAAACATTTTTGACAAATATAAACAAATGAAGCAAAGGAATGAGCTCCTCAACAACAACACCTACACTCAATTATGGAAGAAAACCTCCACTACTCAACACAGACTGCTATTAGCTTTTGACACAGAAAGAGGAAGAATGAAAATGGCATTCTTACAAGCACAAGTTTCCCATCCAAGAACAATTGTAGACTACAAAAGACTTATTTTGAATTTGATGTAAAAGAGGTCCATCTAGTGGACCAGATGGATATGCATAGATAGACAAGAGAAATGATATTCTCAACTTTGACAAATACCTCAATGAATGCTTATAATTTGGAGGTATCCCTAAATAATATCCAATCCCAATTAAAGTTGGAGAAGATCTCTTCTTTGGCCAAGGATAACACAATAAAATCATTATAAGAATTGGTTCTTAAAAATGGGTATGATCCAACAAATGTCAAAGCAACACAAGAGTTGATAACGAAGAAGAATGTTGATATAACATCTCTTAGAAAGGAGCTGAAGCTTCTAGCTACAAAATATTCACAAATCGAAGAAGTGGTTGAGACTGAAATCCACAAAGAAGAGATGTTAATGTTAATCATGGAACAAAATGCACAAATAATGGAAATGGGAGAAGAAATGGACAAGATGATAAAAGAAAAGGAGAAAAATGTGCAGCTGGCCATGATCTCATTGGTTGCAGTGCCTCTGAAAGGGATAAGAACAACATAAGGGTCCACATCAACAACAATTCTAGAAACAATCCCATCAACAATCCCAATACAAGTCTCAGATGCATCTGATAAACTTGTTAAATCCATGGAAGATATGTCCATACAAGGGGAAGAAATCAGAAAATTACAAGAAGAGGTAAAGACATTGCAGGAATTGAAATCAATGTTCTAGTCCAGTCATCAGGAAGAGATGCATAAGTCTCAAAGGCTCAGTCAACATTTACAACAATTAGGGAAATATACTGCCATGGAAAATACCTTAGCCCAAGCTAAGGAAAACATATGGATATATATCATCAAATCCATGTCAGAAATATGGCCCTCCATACAGATAATTTTTTGGCAACATGAATTAGTACGTAAATCCAGGGGAGCAATTGAAATCATCAAGGAAGAATTGGGAGAAAGACCCACATAGGCCATAGAACTTATCAAATTTCTAAACTCCAAAACCAAACAGGAGTTAGGAGAACTGGAGATTGAGGACATAACTAAAACCATCCTTGAGATCAAGAAGGTTTTGACTAAGAAAGGCCTAATGTTGTAGTTGGAAGAAAAATATCAAGTGATGGAAATAGGTGTGCAGAGGTTCTTTAGTAAGTTTGAGGTGTTACACAAGAAAGGGCTTCCTGGATTGTTAGTATTGAATGACAAATTGATCACTCTACCTGATTACAAACAGAAATTGAACACAGTGGCAAAAGACAGTTCAAAGTTTGTAGGGATACAAGGAAGCATCACTGGTAAATCTTTCTTGGAGACACTATAGTTAGAATTAAGCATTCAGCATGAAATCAAGCATATCTTCATCACTAAGCCTACCTTTTCCAAATACACAAAGATGGATGAAATATACAAGAAATTACTCAATATTTCCATCCCAAGTAAAAAGAGGTGGGAAGAGCTATGCACATTACTTGAGTAAAGACAATTTTTGTGTTCTAGTCAGCAAGGAGCAACATCTTGCCAAAGTCAAAGAGATGAGTCATCAACCACTTCCACCAAATCAGCACCAAATATCTGAACAAATCTGCAAAATAGCTACATTTTGTATTTATACATTTAGTTAGTTAGATATTCCTCCAAAATATCCTGCTCATTTATGACATGATCTATTGTAAATAGTTGTATAAATACTTCTCTCTTCGAAGTATTATGGGTTTATTTTTGCATCCAAAAGCTATTGTGTAAATTTTCAAAGGATCGACCAATAATAAAAGAGGCGTATTCATAGGATTCTCGTGTCAGACTGTTGGTGATGTGTTTTATTTCTTTGTCAAATGTTTTTCCATTCTATGTAATCATTGCATGTGTTTCCAATTCTAATCATTAAAAGAAAGTTAAAGAACATAATTTATTTCATTATACTATGTCTCTAGTTTTTCAATGATCTTCATGTTGTTCATCTAAAACTAAGTAAAGGAATTCTTAACTGCTCTTCTGCTTAGTGTATTTTTCCCCTCTTTTCCTCTTATTCATTTCATTTAATTTAATTAGATCCAAATAGTTTTACTACCCTGCCCCGTGGACAAAACATTATAAAAGCTGAAACAAATCCTTATCTTTAAGTACATACCCCATAGACCAATGGAAAATTAAGCATTCATTCAGCCATATATTTAAAACAAACAAACATTGAACTGTCATAACTAGCCTAACACTCTAAACTCAAACAAATCTAAATCCTATAGAGAGATCCCTCTCTGAAGTTGGCAGGGATAGATCCCAGCTTCCAAAGTGGTTTGGTAGTTACCTCTATCTTTTCTTCTACAACCTATGGAAATTATAGAGTGCTAACACAGAGTATGGGGGGTTTGTATTGAGCGTAAAATGATATAATAGAAGAGAAATATTCATGAATATTGTTCAAGCAATCAATAAAACAATCAAACTGTGTATACAACCAACTCCCAGAATACCAATCATCAATTAACTTCCACCTCGTTTCTTTTATTTCCATACAGACTTTTCCTTAAAAATGAGTAACAACATAACAGGGAGTGAAAAAAATGTATTTTGGATAATGAGGAGAGTGTATTTTGCGTAAAATGATATAATGGAAGGCACTCCCATGGATATTTTTCTGTCATGTATCAAACAATGTCATTCTCAACATTAAAATTTAAACCTCTTTACTATTCAAAATTGAAATTCAATACTTTGTTTCCAAAATTCCAGAACTGGTGTTTCGGTTCAAGGTTGTTCATTTTCATTTAGAAATTGCATTGGACAAGGATCATTTTATAATTTGTTTCTCAAAAAACATTCAACAGTAATAACACATCTTGCGCACAACAGAATCAAGGAGACACAACATCACAATAATCACAACCAACAATCGAGGAAAGGACAGACTGTGGTCCACGATATTAACACCAATACATTTTAAATCACTACAGGGTTCCAAAAAGTGGCCACAAAAGGGATCCCTATGTATAACACTATTTCAATTGAAACTTCAAATAACCATGCCTCCAAATTTTTCTTCCATTTTGGTTTGCAAGACTCATCCAATGCGTATATAATTCATCCACAGAGGGTTTTTTTTTTGCATATGGAAACAACAAACAACAAGTCGTATCCTTCAAACAATGGCTTTGCAACATTGTTATCACCCAAATATTTCCACAAGACATACCCTATCTCCTTTTAACATTTAAAAAATAATAATCTTGGCATTCTTTCTATCATTGCACAGTAACAAATGGGAAAAACCCATGACTAAAAATAGCACGCCAATGCCTCTATTAAATTCTAGGTTGGACACCTCCACAACATTTTTCAAATACAAGGTTTGATATATAATCATCAACAAGGACGTGGTATAAGAGGACGAGCTAACCAATGGTATGAGGGTTTGACCAAAAGGGTACCTTCAATAGTCTAACACCACCAAAAATTCCCACAATCGCATTTACAGAGCTTATACAAGGGCACATGCATGATAGCCATGAAATCCACACAATTGAATGACAGACAGGTCTAAAATAATCCAAGAGTTGTGAACAGTGATATCATTCTTATCAGAAAGAGAGGAACCCCCCAAAAAAACCAGAAGGAAGGCAGGCCCAAAACAATTCCAACAATATCTTCTTTTTCACAAGAAAAGCAATGGATCAAATATCATTTTTCCAACAGTAGGGGAAACCCACACCATTTTTTAACTGTAAATAATTCACATACAACTGCCACAGAGGCCAATATTCAACAACCATCCATATACAGTCAGAAATCCATAAATCGTAAACTTGGAAATGCACAGACATTGAGCAAACTCAAGAGACAAATTTTGATTTAATTAAAGAGAAGAGCGACAAAATTCATGGATGGAGAAACAAGAGACTTCATACCTGTGTGTAAAACTTTCCAAGGATAATCGAACAAGTCTGTATACCTCTTCCATAACCGAACAAAGCAGAGTAACAACAACCAACAAAATACCAAATGTGAAATGGCTAGGGTGGAGGGCTCGAGGTAGGTTAGAGCAACGTGCATTTACTGCACGTCATATCTACACTTACACATTCATCCATAGCTAGTATGAGCAAGCTAACCATACAACACATCAACCACTAACTCCAAATCAATTTAATGCAAGTCGAATACACCATAGTTTTCCTATGTTTCAAACTTACAAATGCATCGACCCTTTCAAAACCCCAATGTAACATACATCAAAAACTTGCTAGGGATACTATGTCCCAACCTTTAGACTTCCAATTTAAACAATGCGCACAACCCTTGTAGAATGAAATAAAGGTAATCACCATATCACATACCATATGTAAATTGAAAACTGGAGTGTAGATCCTTCATTAATTTAAAAACAACATAGTCATACTTTGTGAGTGATAAATAAGACAACATCATTTTATCTTTAGTCACCTTGCCCATAACGTCCTTTAATCAATTCTTTTGACAGTGATTTAAAGAAAATAAACTGTAGAGTTCGTGTCACACCCAAGTCATAAGAACATCAAACATAAGTGTCGCTTCTCCATCATAGTCACATAAGTAACACTAGGGGTCCCACCTATTAGTATATTATTAAATATAATTAAATAATAAGGTGTTGCAACCATTTGCAAACATATACCCTATGTTGCACTTTTGAGCGTCAATAAGGTGTTGAAGGCAAGTCACTTGCATAATCTAACAGTCATGAAACATTAATGAATTCTCATTATTTTAATCAAGGAGACATGTCATTGATGTATACAATATCCAAGTCACTATAAAACATCTCTAATATTTACCCTAGATAAGGTGTTGAATTTGATGGAACAAGATTTGTTAGAAGGAGGGCCTTAGGGGATCCCACATCATCCAACGCGAGCATGGAACCAAAATAATTTGAAAAGTGGACCTACAATTGTGTGTAGAATTTATTAAGAACTTTGCCAACCAATAACCCAGTTTTCAAGCAAAGCTCGTGTCTAACTGCGCCAAAATCTTGGTTTTCATAGTTAGACTTATTTTTCTCTTTACTATTTTATTCATGTATACTATCCTACTATACTTGGAAAAGAAAATGTTTCCTCAACTGTAAGAATATTTCTAATGAAGCCATGTGCATAACATGATTACAAATATACTCATATTCAAGTTTGAAAAATATGATTTGATAGATACTAGAATATGAGGGACCGACTGCTTCGATTGATATGGTGCCAAGAGTTTTTTTAGAATGAAGGAATATTGTGGACTAATAGTTTTCTGGAACCATACTTCAATTTTTTCACCACTCCCTTCATTATCTTTTTTATTAGCATTGGTTTTCATGTCCTCCTTTGGCATACCTTATATATCTTTGAAGATTTGTCTTTTGCACAAAGAATCTGGACACAAAGTTGCAAGAAATTGTTCAATATCACGTTTCAATGCATGCTCTCCATCGAATGCTATCCATGGTTCTTTGGTATCCTCTACAAATTTGCAAGGATAATCAAAGAAAACTTCTAGGTTTTCTTGTTGAAGAGGTGTCTCATGGAACTTTTGCTCTTCTATCATTTCCTGTGATGTATATTTTTCTCCAATTGCTACCAATATTTGAGAAAGTTCTTGGATTAGAAAATTCTTGAGCATATTTAGATTCTTCACAATGGTTGTTGGTTCCTATCTTACACATGGATTAGTGTATGGAGGTTTTTAAAACACCGGAAATAAAAAACTTTTCTACCTTAATGTCAAAAAAATAAAATAAATGAAATCTGCTAAAGGGAAAAAAAACACCACATGAAACAAAATTCAAAGCAAGTCTAATCAACAATCATGTACTTGAAAACTTCATGCCACTAAGACCCTATTGTTACCAAGTCATCTCCTTACATGATTTAGTCTTTTCATTTATGTGAATCAAACTAAAAGAAAACACATTGTGGCAACACACTTTAGATTTGGTGAGATAGTGTACTCACTATAGTGAATGCACAAGTTCTTACCTCTCGTCTTACCATCACTACCTCACTGCATCTAGAATTTTAGAACAACCAAAATCATATGAAAAAACATAAAGGTAAAATTAAATAACTAAGAACCAAATTACCAATTCCTAATTCCTTAGCATCTCCCCGACAATGGTGTAAAAAATGTCAGTCAATTTAATTACTTAAATTGTTGATCATTAAATTATCAACCAAGGTGTTTGTACACTTGTGAGATGTTGTAAAAATATATGAAGGACTAGGAAGATAATCTATACTAAACTAATTCTATTAAATTCAAAAGGGAAATTTGCTCAATAAGTCAGTTCCGGTAGTCAAGATTAAACATCGAGGCTAGATTTAGTTACAGTCCTTTACTTCCATCAGAAATATTCCAGCAACCATATATTTCTCTCAATTATTCAAATGACTCTCATATCTTATCAAGCATAAAATTTAAAGAGAACAAAACTTGTAGAATTAAACCAAGAAATCTCATATTTTAATCAATATCCCTATTACCCCCCAATGCCTAGGGGTAACTAGAGGAGATCGTGTATCATGGCCCGCAATGGAGATAATGATCTTGACCATGATGATGATCAACATGTCCATAGATAGCATCCCAATAGCTCCTATCAGATTTCCTTTTCTACTACAGATCATCCAAGTTCATCAAATCCAGTCAAATCAATGTATGGGATA
Source organism: Picea abies (assembly GCA_900067695.1). Classification (NCBI taxonomy): domain Eukaryota; kingdom Viridiplantae; phylum Streptophyta; class Pinopsida; order Pinales; family Pinaceae; genus Picea; species Picea abies. The sequence continues at coordinate 1,851 of CBVK0100543144.1, read as the reverse complement.
TGGTAATCTAGCGTCACCATGAGGTATGTTAGTCCTTCTTTCATGCAAAGTGGTGTGCTTAATTTACTAGGCATGTGGACGAGGATCATTGGTTGAAGTTGGATAATGGATCATTAGCTCATGAAGTTATGTTTTTTGCCTTGTTTCACCTTGGTTTCCAACTTATATGCCCCAATCCCATGTTGTCACCACCCAGGGAAAAGGGGTACTATTGGGGGCCCTCGCAAGGGTAACGTTCCACTCCCCACTATACTTAACACTTTCCATCCTAGATCCTATTGCAATGTACTAAACTTTGATAATGGGTCACGGTCCATTCTCTCATGATCCAGGTGGGTACTAGTGGCCACCCACATATTCTACTAATTCAAAATGGTTTCACATCTTGGCAGTTTTTCTTTGTTTTTTCAGGTCCAAAACTTTCAGGGTCATTTTGAGGCCCTAAATGATGTTTTTTGACGTGGAAGTTCCCAATATATAAATAAAGTCATGTACTGGAATATTCAAAATGTGTATTCCTTGACTAAACCTTTTCCAATGGGGTACTGGGTGCCCTAAACGAAGATCGTATGCAAAAGTTGTGCCCCTCAGAAGTTGATGTATCAACTATACACATCGGGGCCCACAAACCTTTTGGCGTTTTGAAAAAATGGTTAAGTATGCTAGAGGGTTATTTCTCTGTCCAAAAATTTTCCAACAGTAAAAAATCACCTATGTGCTTCTTAATGCTCTTCCCCATGTCAGATATTGGTGGGAAACTTACTGTGAGAAAAAATTTCGAGATGAGTTTGCAATTTTTGGGCGAGAACCCACTTGGGGAGATTTTGTTGATGCTCTCAAGGAGCAATACTACCATGTTGGAAACTATGATGACCAATACATTATATGGATAAATATTCATTAGGAGAAAGCCCAGATAGTGTCGGAGTACACCAACATCTTCGATACCTTATGCATAAAGATGGGTATTATAGAATCCAAGCAAATCCTAGTCCTAAAGTACCATAGTGGCATACATAGGTACATCCAAACAAATATGGAGTTCCTGGACATCTCCTCACTAGGATTCGCTTACCGATATGTTGTCAAGATAAAAAAAGTTCAAGCAAAAGAATAAGCGGGATTTCAACTCTGCAAACCCATCACAGCAAAAACACAGTAAAGGTGGCCCTAAATCCCAAAGAAAATGACAAAGCATGGATGGTCAGCCCCAGGACAACTAGTCCAAGCCATCATAAAATAAGGGTGACAGGAAGTCGAAGGACACTGGAAAGTGGTGTGAGTTCCACAAAATCCCTTGGCACAACACTAATGAATATTGTTCCAAACAATAATTGTTGGCCGAGATGAAAGCCTCAGAGTCAGATGTCTAATCAAACTCTAATTCATAATCGAATAAGGGAAAATGAATCATTGACGCAAAACCTAGTGTCACCGTCACTACCAAAAAAGTCTAGCCAAAGGAACTAGAGGATCCTGAAGAAGGGGAGTGCCTCTTCCACTAATAGATGTGGGTGAAAGGGAACTCCCTCCATTTCATTGTTGATAGTGGTATCCAAAAGAACCTAATATCAGTAGAGGTCATCAAGAGGTTGAACCTAAAAACAATGATGCACCCTCAGCCATACACCATTGGTTGGCTCAACCAGGGACGAGACATCCGTGAAATCCAACAATGTCGCATGAAATACAACATCAAACCCTTCAAATACGAGTTATTGTGTTATGTTTTGTTGATACTGAGATGGGGGTGAATCAGTATCAAGTACAATTTAAAAACCTTTTTAAACTTATACTTAACCCATTCAATTATATCCAATGAGCAATGAACAATAGTATAAGAGTTACACC
>CBVK0100543143.1:0-17873 GCA_900067695.1 Picea abies | reverse complement strand
AAGTGCCCAATGGCTACAGAATACATTCAAAATTACAGTAACTCAAAAACTCTGAGATCTCCTGCTTACTCCCAGTTCTCTCTTACAGTTAATTTCTCTCTACATTGCAGCTCTCCCTAACTGTGTGTACAAAATTCTACATAACTCAAAAATGTTTCTAGGGTTTCCCCTGGCTAATTGCCTACTTTAAAATTCATCCTATGCTATCTTAGTTCAGCCGCATTCCAGAGCCAAAGTGGAAACTCCTACTCTATTTACAATTTCAAAACTTGCCTCAGAGGGTAAAATTCGGCACCGGTTCAAGCATGCCTCCAAAGGTGAATTCTAGTGCTGAGTGGAGGCGGATTATGAAATCGGTTGTAACTACCCACATTGAAGTTATGGAAGAAATCTCATGTGTTGAGTCGTCCTGCCTCTGTGCTCTTGCCAACGATGCTCCTGCATCAATATTGATAATTGAAGTTTATGTAGATGGCATTATCATTGGAAGTGATGATGGCAAGATGTGTGAGATGTTTTCCAAAGACATGCAGAATGAGTTTGAAATGTTTTTTTCTTGTTGAGTTGAATTTATTTTTGGGATTACAAATATGTCAACGTGACAAAAGTATTTTCATCTCCCATACCAAATATATCATAGGAATTCTAAATAAGTTTGGAATGAAAGACTATAAACCTATAAGTACACCTATGCATACCAACTACAATTGAGCAAGGAGGATGAATATAAGGATGTATCTCAGAGACTCTACAAATCGATGATTGGAAGATTACTCTATGTGACATCATGAAGACCGTATGTGATGAAATAAGTTGGATAGGTTGCAAGATTTCAAGAAGCACCGAAAGAAACACATGTCGTGGAACTAAAGAGAATATTCGGATACCTCAAAGCAACAAAATATTTTGGATTGTGGTATCCAAAAGGGAATGATATATATCTTTTAGCCTACACATATGTATATTGGGAAGGTAACATTGAAGATAGAAGTACGTGTGGAGAAATTTTCTACTTAGGTGATTTCCTGGTATCATGGTTGAGCAAGAAACAGTCATCATTGTCTTTGTCCACAGCAAAAGCAGAGTATATTGTATAAGCAACATGTTTCACTTGGGTTCTTTGGATGAAGAAAAACTTGGAGGATATATAGGTGTAATATGACAAGCCTATTCTGATACTTTGTGATAACACCAATGTCATCAATATCTCTAAGAATCCAGTAATGCATTCCAAGATGAACCACATTATGATCAAGTTTCACATTCTACTAGAACAAGTTATAGAGAAAAAATCAAGCTAAAGTACATTGGGACAAAAGAATAAATTGCAAATATATTCACCAAACCTCTTCCGAGGGAGATCTTTGAGTATCCTCAAAATAAACCTGGAGTAGTTTCTTCCCCATAGTGATCCACACAACATCAGGAACAGTAAGAGAGGGGGAGAGAAGAAGAAGACATGAAGAATACAAGTAAATAATATTTTGAATGTTTTTCATATAAATCATAGTTTTACATCGGGAAGCACCATGAAGAGAAAGCATAGAATTGTATATAGGATAATTACCATTTTCCATTGATGTCAAAGGGTGAGAGAATGAACAGATGAATGAAGACATGGGGAGAATTGGTCACAAGGGGACTGATGGCCACAGGGGGAGCATGAGTGATACCATGCCATCAATGTTTCCATCAATTCCAAAGGGGGATATTGTTGAAATATTGGTTTTCAATGATGTCAACCCTTGATGAAGTCCGGTAGCCCAAAAGGCATGTCTGTGGAACCCATAGTTTATTAAGGAAAAAGGTCACAAAGGATGGCATGAAAGAAAATAACTCACTCATGGATGGATAGTCATCATCATATCATTTCTGGTGATAGGTGGTATTCCATGTGGTTCCTCACGGTTGAGGATTTATGGCCTTGTGGAGTTAGAAGACCCAAAGAATGGTTAAGAATCCTCTAGTTTGTTATAAGTCTTTAATGAAAGGGTAATGTAGTTGTAACAAGAAAGTATAGAATCTCCTAAGATTAAGTAGAGAGGTTACTTTTAAAAAGTATAAATATAGCTCAAGGAGTCATTTACAAGTACATTCGCTTACTTATTCTATTGAATATATTCTAGTGAACTAGTGATCTATTTGGAAAGTTTGTGATGGAAAAATACAAGGTAACGACAAGTGAGAAGTGTGGGAGTTTCAGGATTGCAGTGGAGAGAGAAATTTTCTTAGGAAACCCTAGTTTGGTGGACCCCCATGAGTCATACTACTAGTGTCTCGCGAGCTATACCCGTGGGTTGCACAGTGCCTGTCACATGAGGCCCCACATGACACCATGTCTTAGTCCCATGAGGACAACAAAGTTTTGGTGAAAATTATTGTACCAGGTCCCTAAGGTCAGAGGAAAGCTACGTGTCACCACTACTATGTATTGAGTCAACTATAGAGGTATAGGTATTCTTATGTTCTTTTTGTGATGATTATACTTGGTTGTGGTATGGTGTATGCTTGAGGTATGTTTTGTTTGGCACATGATTGAGGTACATCTTGGCTACATGGTTGATTGAGGTATACTCTCCTATTTGGTTATGACATGACTTTTATGGTTCATTATTAGAGACATATCATTGATATGTGGATGTTTGGTTGAGGTATACACTTGATGTATGGTGGCATATTCATGAGGCACTTGCTTTGGTTCTTTAAGGAACTTCAATGATGATATGTATCTACATTTGGTATATCTTATGGTACATGATTGATGCATGATATACTACATATGTTGGTACACAGTTGATGGATGATATGGTACATGTTTTGGTAGAGCTCATGTTGATGACCAGTTATAGGTTGATGGTACAGTGACAGTCATAGGTTGGATACAGTTACAGGTTGATGTGACAGTGACAGTGACAGGTTGGTTAATGTGATAGTGACAGAGGTAGTGGCAGTGATTGTGGTAGTGATAGTTTGGACTAGACTTATATTTTAGGGTGGTAGGATGGGGAAAGTGAAGAGGGTTGTAGTCTCCTTTCGGTTGGTTCCAGAGAACACAAAGAGTTGGAGCTTCCTTCAGGTTGGATCCCAAGAATCAAGGGTTTGTAGCCTCATTCTAGTTGGAGCCATAGAATTTAGGGACTTGTAGCTTCCTTCAGGTTGGATCCTGTAAATAGGGGGTCGTATCCTCCTTCCAATTGTAGTTGGAGAATTGGGAATTTGGTTCTTCCAATGAATGTATTCTTTTGATATATAAGAAAATCATTCTATGGTTTTCTCCCATTTGATTTTCCACGTAAATTATGGTGTACTGTGTTTCTGTGGATGTCTATTATGTTTTGTTGATTTATAATACTCATGATGTATTGATGATATATTGTTGATGATGTTAATGATTACATATTGTGGTTAAAAGTGATAATAAATTAATGATTACATATTGTGGTTAAAAGTGATAATAAAGTGCTCATATTGATTCACCCCCCTCTTGTTATTCCAACATTACTAAGGTAGTTAACCATTAAGTCCCATGTATTTAAATCTTATCACACACTTAATAATGAAATAATCTTATGTTTGTTTAATGATAGTGTACATTTTATTTGTGCACTAATTGCAAGTCATTCAAAGATAAAATACCTCCAAGTGATAGTGTCCTCCATAGAAGTTGTGAAGATGAAAAGAAACTGCTGAAAAAATGCAAATTTCATTAAATTTGGACTAATAAGTAACAATTTAGACTAAGAAACTATGAATTTCTATTTTGAAAGTGTTAATATCAATATTTCTAAAGTGCAAAATTGAATTCCAAAATTGCAAATATTGGTGTTCAAAAGTGTGAATTTGGATTGTGAAATTATGAGTTTCAAATAATTATGAATTCAAAAGTGTGAAGTTTGATTCCAAAAATACAAATTTCAATTCCAAAAGTGTCAATTTGATTCCAAAATTTTCAATATCAAATTGCTACAAAGTGTGTTTGGATTTCAATATTTGAAATTATTTTCTAATGTGTATATAAAATATCTTTAATACAAAATTAATGTATGGTTGTCAACATATTTTTATGTACATGCATTATATTACTATGACATACAATGAAAAAATATCAATATTGAATAAATAGCATAAATTAATAACAAGTGATGACAATCATTGCATTAAAAAGTTGCACTTAATCATATCTAGTTAATACAATGTCTAGTAAGGTGCCATATAAACAAAAGGATGACTATGAGTAAGTACTTCTTACCAAATTCCTCACCTAATATTTGAAAAACTATAACTTGTTTATTGTTAAAAATTTATTCACAAAACCCACTTCCTAGGCTAGGAGAGAGAGAGAGTAAGTAATGGATAAATATTTCTCACTAATAATTTATGAGTTCTTACATGATATAAGTCATTAAAAAATGACAACCATAAACTATGAAATTCCTTCTATTGAATAAAGTTTCATTCGTCAACATCACTTTCACTCTCACCATTATGGTCCATTTTTTCTTGTCGTTCCTTAATTCTACAAATCCCTTCTCATTTATTTTTATTTTCTCTCATGTTCATCTTGTCTTTTTTGGCCAGGTCCATATGATACAATTAACAGGTGAACATATTTCCTTTTATAACAACAACCCTTTGTTAAGATTTGTTTTAACAATTTATGTATAAAACTTCATTTACCTTTAATGTTTCAGTGGAATTTCACCATTCAACCTTTACCTTGTAAGACTCAACACTAGCATCTAAATTTCAATGAACATTTCCTTTTTGCATAGTTTTTTTTTTGTTTGTTAATTTGTGCGGAACCTGTTGGCTACGCGACACACTCCATCACCGACTGTCCTACACCTCGGGGACTCCTTTTTGCATAGTTAACACCATTAGAATTTTACCTTTTACCGTGGCGGTGGCGGACGCAACAGTAAATTTAAGAACCATATCGTATAACTTGTTTATTGTTAAAACTTTATTCACAAAACCCACTTCCTAGGCTAGGAGAGACCGAGTAAGTAATGGATAAATATTTCTCACTAATCATTTATGAGTTCTTACATGATATAAGTCATTAAAAAATGACAGCCAACCTCGTCACCCTTTAGTTACCATATACCAAATAAGGTTTTCATCAAAGTAAAACTAAAGGGTGACGAGGTCTTATATGTATATGGTATTCTTAATAATGGTAATATGGTATACTTCATTTGATATTAATATTCCCTTTATGAAACAAATTTCCTGAGATATGTTACTTCATTATAAATGCTACTCCATTATAAATGTTTATATTTAGACTCGATAACCATTTTGTAGATTTTATATATTGAATGGGAGTGTTGAAACTAGCATTATTATCAAATATTTTTCTAATAATATGCACTTTTATAACTATTGTTATGTTTTAGGAATGTGAATAAATTTTTGTAATGCAAATTGGAAGAATTTTATAGTGGACATAATTCATGGAAATTGTTGGACATATGGGTTGACTCGAGTTCTACCTTAGTTCTCCAACAAAACCCTTATCACCATCAGCCCTTCTGGTAAACTAGAAGACTACACCATGCATAAAGTGCACAATGTAGTCGTTCTACCTTAGTTCTCCAACAAAACCCTTATCACCATCAGCCCTTCTGGTAAACTAGAAGACTACACCATGCATAAAGTGCACAATGTAGTCTCACCCAAGATGGTTTATGGGTGACTGCAGGACGTAGGTGTCTGCAGTCATGGAAGGGATTGGGGTTGTTGTTCTTACTCTTATTTATACTTAACCATGCATTCTATTATAATATTTATCATATCGATTCATTCATTATTCATATCTATTCTAGTGCGTGTTGTAAGTAAATCCATTCATTCATCTATCTAACCATTCAATCATAAATGCTTAAATAGTAAAACATTCAGACACAATGCACATCAGGTTTTACCTTGGTTCACCCCCCTGGGGATACGTCCAAAAATATCTTCTTTTATTTCTTCTTCTTCATAAAAATGGTGTTACGCACATTACATCATAGAGGGTAGTGAGGCAGACCAAGATCACACCAAGCTCCACAACTTATGACCTGACCCTCATTTACATGAACTCCATTTGAGCTCCACATCTCTCACCAAAATATAGACTCAAAAATCAACAAGGACTCCAAAAGATACTACAGATATGATAATGTTCTCACTCCAGATCTAGATGCCTCAACCTTCTTTCTACATCTTCTATTTATACTACAAAATTGGGTTAAAAACCCTTGCATTACATTCCAAAACCCTAACCCTAAAATGGCTAGGTTTGTCCAAGTTTACGCTATATTTCTACAAATCCTGTCACGCCTGCTGCTTTTCCTTAAAATATGGAGTGCTCTCCTTATTGGTACAATCTGCCTTGTTTTTTTTTGTTGTTCTCAACCGTTTCTCCAAAATTGACTCTTCTCCCAACATAGGCCTGCACCAACAGGCCCCTAACACTAACATGTGGCTCATCCCGAGCCACTCAGCCTTAGTTCACCTTCTACAATCATACCTCTAGTGCATGAAACTTCTTTTCCAACTCTATTTCTTTCTCCTTGGACTGTGCACTCTTTCCTGCTAGTGTCTCCAAAACCTTTGTTGTCATGTGTTCTGTCAACACTTATGTTCTTTCTTCATGCACCTGTTTTGTGGTTTATATTTCTTCCTCCATCCTAGTGGGACTGATAGATTCAGTCTCTGATGTATGAACATCCTCCAGCTCCACAAAACTTTTTGGTTCTTCCATTATTTCCTTCCTTCCTAATTTTCGAGTTACTCGTACAAATTGGCTAGGAGCACCAACCTTCAGGGGTGCCATCTAACTAGATTTGCACACAATCGAATGAATTGTCCTCTTTCTCAATCACCCTTTTCTCATGATCTCAAGTGATTTGTTTCTCAAAAATCTCTAAGTGTCAAACTTGTCCATGATTTTCCCTTTTTATAAACCCTGTCATTAATGTTTTGTCTTGTTTTTCACTTTTCCGGTTATTTCTTCGTTCTAATGCACGGTATCTAATTTTCCCGCGTGGAGTCCTCTGAATTGCATCACACCAATTTTATGCATGTTGTGTGTTGTCATTCCCAACTGTATGCATATCACTTATTCCTCTAACTAATTATTTTAATCTTTTTCTTCATTTTTCTACTTTTCTCTTCCTTTTTCTTCTTTTAAATCCTACTATTTACAATATGTACAATTCTACTTTTTGCACTGCAGCTATTGAGAGTCAATGGGTCAACTTTCCCTATACAATTTCAATCGAATATCATTCACCCTTCCTTGAATTTCCTTTCCTGCTAAGTCTTGCAGCTGTACAACACTTCCATCTACAATAGACTTTATCTGATATGGCCCTAGCCAATGCATTATGAGCTTCCCTGGGTGTTGCAAATACTTAATGTCATAGAAGAGAACCAGATATCCTACCTTACAATTATTCTTCTTAATATGTCTATTATGCCATGCTTTATCCTTTTCTTTCTGTACCTCCTAATGAAATCCTATTATGATTCTATCCTCTTCCAATTCCATCAATTGGGTCAATATTTCCTACACTACGTCTCTTTTCATCATATCTATGATTACTGTTATGCGCAGAATTGGTATCAAATCATCTAAAGGAACTACTGCTTCATGTCCATACACCGTCCTAAAGGGTGTCTTCCATATTAGCTTCGTGTAGGTAATCCTATAATCCCAAAGTATTGCTGGTACTTTCAAATCCCAATCATCTATGTTCACATTACATATCTTTGTCAAGGCATTCTCCAAAATCTTGTGGAAGGCTTCCACTATTCCATTTTCTTGAGGGTGGTAAGGGGTACACTTCTGGTGGTATATCTTAAATTCTTCAAGAATTAACTCAATTGTATTGTTGATTAAGTGAGTCCCTTGATCACTCATCAATATTCTCACGCATCCAAACCTTGTCACTATATTCTCAAATAGAAATCATGTTGGAGTCTTTGTGTTGCAATCCTTCACTAGTGTTGCCTCAACCCATCTGATCAAGTATTCTTTCATTGTAATAATATATTTGTCTCATGATCTTCTTGTTGGTGGATTAATTGGACCTACAAAATCTATTTCCCATTTATTGAACACTTGTAAAGTAACCTGTTGTCTCAGTGCCATCTCATCCCTCCTGGATGGCTTCCCAACTCTTTAAAAAACATCACACTTCAGACAATATTCTTTTGAATCCTTATGAATTGCTAGCCACCATAATCTTGCACGCAATACTTTCTGCATAGTATTTTTTCCTACGTAGTGTCCTCCTGCAATCCCTTCATGTGCCTCTACCAAAATAATGGGTCTTTCATTCTCCATCACAGATCTCCTTAATATGATATCTACTCCAAGTTAGTATAAATGACCTACAATCAGCTGATAATATGTAGCTTTGACCACCAAATTTTTCTTTTGCACAGTAGTAAATTCTCTTGGTGCAAATACTGTACTCAAAAACTTAATAATGTGAGAAAAATATTCATCTGCAATCTATACTAAAATAATTGTCCATCGGGAAAGTTGTCTTCCAAGTTATTGGGTTCTTCTCCATTAGTTATCCTGGATAAGTGATCTAGTCCTGCATTCAATCTTCCAATCTTCACCACAACTTCAAAATCAAATTCTTGGAACAAGAGTAGCCATCTGGATATCCTTCCCCCCAACAATGGATTGTTGAATAAATATCTCAAAGATGAATGATCTATAAACATATTGAAATGTTGTCCTAACAAATAATGTTTGTATTTCTGCAAAGTGTACAACATAGCTAGCCCTTCCCTTTATGTAGTATTATAGTTTTGTTCTGAATCCGATAACTTTCTACTTGCAAATTCAATAGGGTGATCTATATCACCTTCTCCTGGTTGGATTAATATTTCTCCTAATGCTATCGGAGATGCATCCACATACACAAGAAATTATTTATCCCAATATGGAAATACTAAAATTGGCACAGTAACCATCTTTTCCTTCAAAATATCCAAACTCTTATGGAATTCATCATTCCACCCATACTTAGTGTCCTTCTTCAAAAGATTCTCCATTGGTGTGGTGATCTATGCATATCACCTTATGAATTTTTTGTAATTCCCTGTATGGCCCAATGTGCTCTTGAACCGACACACTGACTTTGGTGGTGGTAAGTTAACTAGGACAACAATTTTAGTAGGATCAACCAGTAGACCTTGTTTACACACCACATGTCCTAAACAAATCCCAAAAGGTGTGTTGAAAATAAATTTATTAATGTTCAATGATATCTGAAACTGTCTACATCTATCCAACATTAGCCTTAATACCTCAAAATGATATTTCAACAAACTTAACATTGTCCAATCATCCAAGTAAACCTCCAAAAACTTATGAATAAAGTCCTTAAAATATGTTATTACTACCCTTGAAAAAATGTATGTTGCATTCTTCAATATGAATGGAATAACTGTATACTAGAATGAGCCCCACTTGGTAGAAAATTTTGTCTTATGTCTATCTTTTGGTGTGATCCTAATCTAATGATAACCTAAAAATCCATCTGTAAACAAATAAGCTTCGTGACCCCCTACATTCTCCAAAACTTCATCTATAAATGGGGTAGGGAAATTATCATGTAGGAAAGCATCATTCAATTTTCTCAAATATACACAAATCTTGATCCATCCTTTCTTCTTTTCTTGCACCACCATAGGACTAATCCATTCTGACTCGTCTACATGTTCTATAACACCAGCTTCTAGCATCTTTTCAATTTTTGTCTTCACCTTCTCTTTTTATATTGGGTTCAATCTATATATCCTTTGTCTGATAGGTATTGCTTATGGATTTAATGGGATCTTCATCTCTCTTATCTCTCCTACTAACCCCTTCATCTCTAAGAAAGTTGTTGGGAATAAGTCACTATACTCACCCAATAATTATGTGATCCTTTCTACTGTCTGATTATCCCAACAATCTCCAATACTAGCCATCTTTTGGTTGTCTGCAATTCCAATGTTGACCTTCTTAATATTTATTGGTGCATCATAATATTATAAATCCATCTTGGGGCCTTCTACTTCCATTTCACCTTACACTTATGAAATCTGTTTATTGCGCAGAGTATCTTTTGTTGGTTCTTTTTCTTCTGCTACATGATAACAGTGTAGCAATTTTTTAACTGTTTGTCTAGCCTGGCTCTGATATGCTAGAATTATTTCAAACTTTGGTTCTTCAAATATCTTGTCTCTTCCCTCTTTCAATGTTGTATCAATCTCTTGACTGTCATGCTTAAAGGAAAATGTAACTACAAAATTCATGTGTATCTCTTCCTAGTTAGGATTTTCTCTATGTTGTTCTTGTTTTGTGTACCAGTTCTTCGTAATGTCTTCTAGTGTGTAAATAAAATGGTGTGGTCGTTCTTCTGGTGGTACTAATCTCCATTGAATTATGAACTTTTCTACATTCTCTTGGGGTTGTCCAAATCCCTCATATTTATGCTCTTATTCTGCGCCAAATCTTATGCGTAGTAACCTTTTTCACTGAAACTAGTTATTAATGTTTACCTTGTGTGTACCCCACCATATTGCAAGTGTAGCTTTTAAATCCATATATAATGTTGGTAATATCTAATTTTCCATAACCTTTACCTCATGCTTCATTAAAAATACTTCTAAATCATTCAATCCATAAAAAGTATGAGGTTCTCTTACCTCTGTACCAACTCGTCTCAGTGCACGCATCATTTTGGCACATCTCTTGGTAGATAATTCATGTAATTGTTGCTTCCATTTCTCCAGTCCTGTGTTAGAGTCTGAAGCACAGGAACTAATACTCCTCCAATTGAGCATTCCATCTGTAGTTGGTTGATATAATCCTCTTCACGCATGATAGTTTTGTATAGTTGATTCACATCTTCTGTAAGAATATTATCCGTCGCAGGTTCCACATATTTGCCTCCTTCTGAAGGATCCAATGGTGCAATAACTCTATATTCTCTAGAATCAAATATCATCTTCCTTGTCTTAAAATTGATAATATCTTGGTCATCAAAGGCCCAATCCAGACCCAACAATGTTGGATATTTTCAAGTATATTTCACTATGTCAATGACTTCAAAATCAGCCATGGTGTGCACAGTAGAAAAATCTACTAGAATCACCTTCAACCTCCCAATTAGCACCACTCTATGCTAATTTTCCAACTTCAATTAAATAAGTAAATACTCCAATTGTGGTTCTCCCATAGCTTCCCAAGTTTTATTTGGAAGAACATTGACTTCAGATCCTAAGTCTAGTCTAATATCCCCCATATTGAAATCTCCTATGTTATCATTCAATCTGAATTCCCTATTGGTTCTTCTCTTCTTTCGGACCTAATTTACTCTTTTTACCCCTCTTCTCCAAGATTACACTTTTCTAATCAATTTTGCACTACTTATAAAGAATTTTTATCACTCAACAATTTGACACAAGCCCCCAAAACGATTCTTAGGTTACTTACGTGTTTCAAATACTGCTCTTGATTGGTCTAATCATATAATGAATTCATGTCATAGACTAGTATCTCATAAACTAGCTTAATTCCTTAAGTGGACGCAATTTTTTTCTTCAATATCTCTTTTCTCTCTTCCTTGAATATCTCTTTCTCTTTGCGCACATCAAACTTATGTTTGAGCATTGTATTCTTCCTAACCCATTGGTACTAGTCCTGATACTTCTTAGCTGCATATTCTCTTATCTTAGCTCCACCTCTCGTAACTGTGTTAATCGTCTTCATGTTCTCTTCTATATTTTCCACCCTGATCCATTGCACGTTTTGATTAGTCTGGTTCCTCTTGTCCTGTATTTTTATCAATGGTGTTGGACACTCTTTTGCTTCATGGTTTGTTGCACAAAAATACATACATGTCGTAGGTGGTTGTGGGAAGTCTCTTGCATAGTTCCCTAGTTTCTAACAGTTATGACACACTATTTGTCCTTGACCTCCTCCAAATCCTTTTCCTCCATGGCCTCCTCCTCTTAAGCCTCCTTTATTTCCCTAATTATATTTGTGTAGTGTGTTATACTAAGGTCCTTGATTATATTGTGGATGTGGGTTATTGTATTGTTGTGGTCTTGCACACTGATGTGTAGGATTATATTGTTGTTTCCCTTGAAACTGTTGTGCACTATACCGTGGTTATGTTGCAAACTGCTTCGCAGGATTTTACTGTGGTTGTTGCGCAATGTTATACTGCGACTACTACACAAATTGTCTTATTACATGTTCATCCTGCACCCTATATGTATCTGCAATGATTTCTTTCATCATCTCCAAGGTTCTACAGTCCTTTTCTTCTTGTCCAACTGACTTACAAAAGTTACAAATTGTTCTCTTCGGTACTGTTTGATATTTTTGCATCAGGGGGAAATAATAAGGATCATGCCCATGTGTTTTGAAAATCTCGCACCCTGGTCCTCTTGAAGCTAAAGGGTTTGGCATACCCACTCTAATATACTGTGAAAATAATGGACACTAATTATTGTGATGGCCTTCTATCCTACACATTGTACACCAAACATATTCTCTTTTCTCCTTTCCTTTTTTCTAATTCAACTAGAATGTTAAGTTCTTCAAATCTTGCTTCAACTCTTCCACAGATGGATTTGTATGCTTGTACTAGTTTTGCTCTAGCTGTAGGGATTCTTACAGAGCCTCACCTTGACTTTGGAATTTCTTCCATCTCAAATGATACTTCAAGGGTGGCAACAAATAATTAACAAACAAATGTCTATGTTGTGTATCAGTAATAGTGTACTTTAACTTACCTTTTAGCCTCTTGAATTTATGTTCCACTTCCCAAAATGATTCTCCCAGTTTCTACTTGATCTCTATCATTTCATTCATACAATGGTCTTCTAAGATAGGTTTCTAAAATTAATTTATTAATTGGCTCTTCACATCTTCTATAGTTATATGTGTTCCCATTGGATTATTTGTTGAGAGACCCATGTACCAGGCTAATGCGTGGTCTCTAAAATTTATTTCCAACTGCGCAACCTTTGTGTCCCCATCTGTAATCTACTTTGCTTCCCATATATTCTCACAGATCAACAAATGTTTTTCTAGATCATCTGACCCATCCCCTCGGAACTCTGGTAACCTGAGAGTTGGATCTTGTCCTGCCATTGTGAAACTTTTTGAGCTACCACCTCCGCACAATGTATATACTTGAATGTTACTTGTTGAACTTTCACTTATGCTACTGGACCCGCATCCTATAAAAATTATTCTACCACTAATCATTTTTTGGTTAACTACCTTTTCTTCTTCAGTTGTGTTAGTCATACATGGGGTTGTGGGTTCCACACTAATTCGGATGTAGAATGGAGATCCTTTTTTTATGCCCAACCCATGACCTCTAGTTTTTCTCTCATATGTGGCACACAAGATATCCTCAATATTCCCCTAGCTCTTCCTCATCATTATCCAATCCCTCTCACTCCACTACAATCCTCTTCTTATTATTCATCCTATACTGGTAGGGTTATCCACTACACGTCACACTTGCATTCCTTATGATTTCCCTGGTTTGTTCATCATCCATCATGATGGGGTCTATTTCCTCCTTCTTCTAGCTACTCTCTAGAGCCTTCTCCATTTCTCAGATCCTCCTCAGTCCATCCCCCAACTCCCCCATACGCACAGAGCGATCTAATTATCTAATTCCATGGTAATCATGCCTTTATCATGTAATATGATCTTGATTGACGTGTAAAGAGATCTGATGTACCTCCCTCTGGGTCCCTTCTAGAAATACTTCTCTATAGAAGTATCTGACTTTGTTGTATCGATTGCAAACTCGGTGATAAACCTCACAGTAATGAGCATTGTCTAACCAAAAATCCATTGTGCACATGATTTTTTTATTAACTCTTTCCAACTGTGTGATATTTTCAGTAGTCCACACAATTGGGCTAATCTGATCAGTTGGATGGGTATCTTTCAATATTAATATCCACTCCTGTAATAAATTTGGAAAATAACATAAATATGCTTCATTTAAATCAGTAAACACATACCTATGTAGGTACTGGTGCGATGTATAACTAGAACCCTTATTATATTTCTACATGAACACCAACTGCTTTGTCTCCAACCATATTTCAATCTCTTGCTTTGTAGGATTCCATGGCCTGAACATCCCTTTTTACCACTGCATTTTCTTCACCAAACCCCCTCTTGGCTCTCCTTCTGAGTTCAATTCGTGACAACAGAACCATTTGTTGGACGTATGGGCTGACTAGGTTCTACCTTATTTCTCCAACAAAACCCTTATCACCATTGACCCTTCTGGTAAACTAGAAGGATAAACTGCGCACAGAGTGCACAACACAGACTCACTCGAGATGGTTTATGGGTGATTGTAGGGCACAGGTGTCTGTAGTCATGGAAGGGATTGGGGTTGTTCTTCTTACTCTTATTTATGCTTAACCATGCATTATATTATAATATTCATCAGATCAATTCATTCATTCATAACATTCATTCTGCATATATATTCTAGTGCACGTTGTAAGTAACTACATTCATTCATCTATCTAACCATTCAATCATAACTGTAGAAATAGTAAAACATTTAGACACATTGCACACATGGTTTTACCATGGTTCACCCCCCCATGGGGCTATGTCCAAAAATATATTCTTTTATTTCTTCTTCTTCATCAAAATGGCACTGCCTGCATTACGTCATAGAGAGAAGTGAGGTGAACCAGGATCGCACCAAGCTCCACAACTTGCATCCTAACCCTCAATTACATCAACTCCATCCAAGCTCCACAACTCTCACCAAAATATAGACTCAAAACTCAACAAGGAATCCAAAATATACTACAGATATGATAATTATCTCGCTCCAGATCTATACGCATCAACCCACTTTCTATCTCTTCTATTTGGACTACAAAATTAGGTTAAAAACCCTTACATTACATTCCAAAACCCTAACCCTAACATGGCTAGGTTTTTCCATGTTTGCGCTAAATTTCTGCAAATCCTTCCACGTGTGCTGCTTTTACTCAAAATATGGTGCGCTCTCCTCAAAATTGACTATTCTCCCAACATAGGCCTACACCAACAATGATAGAATAGAATCTTGGATGACACTCGATGACCTTCTTAAGCATTCTTTGTACTCGCAGAGAAAATTGATTAATGATTGAATTTTGATAATAATGATTGTCATGCATCTTGAGTATTCCTCCCATATATATACACATGCATGTGTGCATGTACCTATGTGAATAATTTTTCTTTTATAATGTATATCATTTGTGATGATAAAAAAAATGTCGCTAATTCCCTTTAACATAATTATTCTATTACAACACACTATAAACTATGTTCTTTATCTTACAACATTTCTTATAAACATATTCATTTTAAAAACCCATTGCACAATAACCAAAGTCGACTCTAATATATCTTAAAAAACAAAAGTTGTTAATGAAACTTATGTTTTTCATCTTGATGTCACATTGATTTACTTATCTATTACTCAAGATTGCTATAATTATAGCTAGTTAAAATCTAATAATATATCTCAACTTTTAATTCCATGATACTTATGCTTAAGTGATGTGCTAACCTATGAAAATTTTATGATAGTATTTTTATTTTCCCTTTCCTAATTATCCTCTTAAGTTATATTCAATATTAAATTAAAATTATATAAACCATGAAACCTCCCTAAATTTAATAGATTTCAAAAGTGAAATTTAAAGTTTCTATCCCTAAATATTAAATTTATTTTTAAAAAATTAAATATTTAAATATTTAATCCAAATACTTTATTTCTTTATCTACATATTTTATTTCTTTATCTAAATATTAAATTTATTTTAGAAAAAATTAAATGTTTAAATATTTAATCCAAATACTTTATTTCTTTATCTAAAGAATAAGTTTCCGTTCACAAAACCCTTCTCAAAAGTTTACATTACTTTTTTTTAAATCAAACTACTTCAAAAGTTTACATTACTTTTTTGGATGTTATATTTACAAATCATTTAACTACCACACAAATAAATTGTTGATGACAAAGATAATAGCCAAATCAATCTTTGTTGATCAGAAAGAGTATGATACAATTTATATCTTGTCTAGTTTTACTAGATTTATTTTACTTCCACAAATAGTTTATTTTTCATTCTTTTATCCATTGTAATTGTCAAATATATTTATTCATTATACATATTTTTGTTTTGCATTATTCATGATATTTTACCAAATCAAACATGACATGTAAAATAATGAACATACATCTCATGCCTCAAAAGTTTACATTATTTTTTTGATATTATATTTACAAATCATTTAACTACCACACAAATAAATGGTTGATGACAAAGATAATTTCCAAACGAGTCTTTGTTGATCACAAAGAGTATGATACAATTAATATCCTGTCTAGTTTTATTAGATTTATTTTACTTCCACAAATAGTTTATTTTTCATTTTTTTATCTATTGTATTTGTCAAATACATGTATTCATTTTGTTAGGATATTTAGACATTTAGGAGTTAGTTGCGATCTACTTGGTCTAATGTGTCGTTAGGTAAAAGTGTGTTTCTTAGTCTGTTTATTTAGTATGCATTTGTAATTATGAAATCCGACGGTCACGATATGTTCCCGACATAGAGTGATCTGATGGTTCATATTCTCCTTGATCTTAATGGTCATTGATCTGTGGCTTAACACTCAATTGGTACAAGATCTCTATTTAAAGAGCATGGAGGGTCATTTTCCGATGATCGATTGTGAGAAACTCTCTTGTAAAATCTCTATGTAATCTTTTTATTTTGCATTAATAAATTGCTCCAAGTGGTCGCGTTGGTTGGGGTCGTAAGATCTACTTGGTCTAATGTGTCGTTAGGTAAAAGTGTGTTTCTTAGTGTGTTTATTTAGTATGCATTTGTAGTTAGGAAATCCGACGATCACGATATGCTCCCGACATAGAGTGTTCTGACGGTTCATACTCTCCTCGATCTTAATGGCCATTGATGTGTGGCTTAACACCCGATTGGTCCATGATCTCTATTTAAAGAGCATGGAGGGTCATTTTTCGATGATTGATTGTGAGAAACTCTCTTTGTAAACTCTCTCTGTAATTTTTTTTCTTTTGCATTAATAAATTGCTCCAAGTGGTCGCGTTGGTTGGGGTCGTGGATGTTTCCCCATAGGGGTTTTACCACGTCAAAATATCGGTGTGTTTATCTTTGATCTGGTTGTGTGAGTGTTTACTAAAGGTGATTGTCCTCTATTGGAATACATGTGTTCTCTAACATGGTATCAGAGCCTATTTGAAGACACACTCCTATTGTAGATCGAGATCGTGAAGATGAGTTGCCTCATCTCCATTTTCTGGCATTTTCATACATTTATGGGCTGAGAGGATTGTTCCATTGCATATGGAGAACTCATTTCAGTTAGGAACGCTTTTTGTTTCACTCGAAAAGGTTTATGTTTTCTCAATATATGACCATTTCAGTCAGATCTCGAGGTATAAAGCTTGAATACGCAGTTTTTAAATTTTTGAAGAGTATTATTTTGATTTTATTTTGGTTTTATATTATTTATTTCTGGGTTGCTACTCTTTTAGATCTGTGTATTGTTGGATCATGTTGTCATTGATGTCAAAGGAACAATGTCTTGTCATAATATATTGATGAAGTATGTATTGTCAATGGATTGATCAATGTGATTCATAGATGAAGATGGATCGATGTATTGTCATTGATGGTTTGATATTGATCATTGGATCATGTGGTCATGCATAGAATAAATGACAAAGGGACAATGTCATAATGATGTATTGTCATGGGTTATTCCAAGTTG
>CBVK0100543142.1:0-17873 GCA_900067695.1 Picea abies | reverse complement strand
TATATATATATATATATATATATATATATATATTGAACTACTTCTTTTCACCTTCAACCTCAAATTACCAAATACATTGAATCTACAATATATATTGTAGATATGAAGTCAACCACTTCTTTTCACCTTCAACCTCAAACACATGCATTAAAAACAAGGTGGGATAAACATAAAACAAAGTGGGATAAACATTTCATATGACCGTTTCAAGAGTGGAGATGATAAGATTCCAAATACTTGATTTTCATAAATGAACATTTTTTTTTTTTTTGGTTTAAACTGTAATTTAATTCGTCCTCCACTTGTATTTAGGGATCAAATTGTCTGCTCTCATCTTTCACACATTATAATTTGGAGTCCAACGTCAAATGGATAAGAACTGTGGACAAGCCAACGTCACTTCCGACATGGCTGACTGTAAATTTGGCACACATTTATAGGAAACCACATTCTGGTTCCTTTTTAATTTTCTTGCATACATTGTGATTCTTAGTGTTCAAAAATAAAAGTATAACATTAAAAAGGATTTGGTATACATAATTTATTTCTAATTTCATTGGACTGTAATTTGGTGGTGTTAATTTCATTGGATCTTTCATTGCACTGTAATTTGGTGTTGGTGTTACTTTTTTCATTTATATTAAAATAATAATAAAATAATATATTAAATTATTAAAAAAAAATATTTTTTCTTGATATTTTACATATTAGATGTTATATTATTTTTTAATCAGAGATTAAATTTGAAAAAAAAGGTTATATTTCAAATTGAAGGATTAACTTTATTATAACCCTTCTACATTGACAAGTTAAAATAAATTATTCTTTTCTTATGAAAATAAAAAAAATTAAAATTTTACCCAATAAAATTTTTAACTCTTAACTTATATACAATTTATATTTTATTTAATAAAGAAAAATATAATAAAATTTACATAAATTTAATTATTTATATTATCATCAAAATAATAATAATGAAATGAATTTATTTTCCCAATAACTTAATTATTGTTTGTTTTAATAAAAACTAATAATTGCATGCATGTTTGTGCTAGTAACTACTATTAAAATAAAATAAAAATAAAATTTTTATTCACAACCATAATTTTTTTTTTTTTTTTATAATTATTTCTAAATAAATAAATAAATTTTAAAATGAAACTCATTACAAAATTAAAATACAATTCTTTAAAGTGGTTTGTTCTTTGCATTTAATAGCTTTAAAAAGATTTGAATAGAATTGAAAAATCATTTAAAATAAATTATTGAGCTCAAAGGCCCTTTATAGAGTCAACTATGAGGGAGATGTGTTTATCGTTTTCTACAACCCACTACAAGGGAGATGTGTAATTATTTTGGGTGCTCAACATGGAGTTGACAAATAACATTTAAAAAAATATTAATATCAAAAAAACTTATTTCATAGTAGGTCATAAATAAAATATTTCAATATTCATCTTAAGTAAAATAATTTTATATCAATTCTATAAAAAGATAAAGTAATTGAAAGTAAAAAAAATCTAATTTTGTTAATATTCTTATGAGGGAGATGTGTAATTCCTTCAACATTTAATATGGAGTTAAAACTTGTCCTTTAATATATATATATATATATATATATATATGATGATGATGATGATGATGATGATGATGATTAAGTGAGATCGAATTGGTCTATTAGACCTTACGAGGGTAAGAGATTACTTTCTATTCTTTAGAATTTTGTTTAGTGCTCTAAAAGCATTAAGAGAATCTTTTCAATATCATCATAGTTTGGATGAGTTAGGAAGGTTGGTAATGTGACAAATATTTTGAAATTGTAAAAGGAAGCATTAAGAGAAGCTTTTCAATATCATCATTGTAAAAGGTTAGGAAGGTTGGTAATGTGACAAATATTTTGAAATTGAGATCTAATTTGGGTATAGGCTAGACAATCTAAGAGAAAGTGCTTTTCATCTTCAACCTTCTTAGTGTCAAAAATGTGAAACACTCTTTCATCCCATGGTGTTTTAGGAATTGAAGAACTCCAAGTTTCACTATGGAGCTCGTGAGAATTTGTTCTTAGCTTAGCAAGGCTTATTTTTTCTTTAAACTTGTCAAAACAGAGAGATAATTTTGATCTTCTAGATTAAGGTTGATTACATCCTTATAATACCTTAATTTTCTTTTTTCCTCTAAATCTTTATCGCACCACATTTTCTCCTTAAATTTTGATTTCTTGATATTTTTAATAGTATCCTTATTCTGTAAAATGGTGCTTTCCATGATTCCCCAATAGCTTAGCTAGGTGTGGGCATCTTTATGCTATCCTCACTTGAGTCAAAGGTAGTTATGACTAGATTTTGAAGCAATTTTAGGAAGCCTCTTTTCTTCCATGTTGTTTAACTTCTTCTATTACATTAGGTATCTATTCATAGTCGTGCTCTCAATGGGGGAAAGGCTTGCCTCTAAGAGGAGGATGGGATAGGGCATATTTCCTTTAATTTTGAGATGATAGGTTATTAAATTCTCTTGGATTTGCTCTATCTTTTTCCAATATTCACGAGAGATATTGCATCCCCAAACTTTACATCCATATAAAATAACAAGTATAACAAGAGTATCTGATCCGAAAAGATCTTTTAATGACTGTGGTTGAGTTTTAAATTGCATATGATTATTAACCATTTAAGAAGCTAATGAAAGAGGATGAAGATGAGAGAATATATCACAACCATAATACAAAATATAGATCTGAACTGAAGCAATAAGAAAAACAAACCATAACAAGAGAAGTGATAACGAAGTTCGACACAAAATTGCCTACGTCTCCGGGCCTTTGTCTTAGTGGGGGAGGCTTCTTTATTTCTATTCAAAGCTCAAAAAGTACATCGCATAAGTGCCATTAGGCTACAAGACTAATCTGTTCATGTTCTTCCAGATCTCTAGAACCCAACAGAAGAAACAACACGCATAATGGATGACTGGAGCTCCCAGAAATGGCCCGCGTCTGCTTCTCAACAACTTCCCTGCATACAAATGGCTTTGGATTGGCTTCCCTTCAGCATAAATCTGCTCTGACTGTCCTCTATGGCCTCAAACAAGCCTGGTTTTTATAGATCTGAAGTTGGTTATCCATCCCCAACTTCCTCCCAAAATCTGGGTTCAAAAAAAGCCCAATATCTCCCAATAATGGCCAAAATCTTCAATAACAGGCATAAAAATCAATATAAAATCCAGAACTATAATACAAAAACGCATTTTCTGCAATAATAAAGGGCCTAACCCCCTAGACTGGCGTGTGCCCCCTATTAATGGTCATATGGTTAATTTGGTAATGGGTTTGCGCCCTTATTTTAAGCCTTGGGTCATGGTCTTGGCCCCGAATATTTTGGAGGACAGGTGCTTAACATGCACGCTGGTGGTTGTATATACAATGTCCGTGCTCCTATGGTTATATGAAACAACAAAACCGTTTGCTAGGGCTTAGCCCCAGCCCCCTTCCACCTAAACGCTAAACAAAATGCACTTTATTTTCAATTAAAGTGAGGTCTATAATAACAAGAAATGTGTTGGCGTGTTGGAATTTGGTCAAGCTCCCAAAGCGTAGGCTCTCTGTTGGAGGTCGCGAGTTCGAATCCTTCAAACACAAAAAATCTTTTAAACCGCCAACCAGTGATAGGGTGCCACGTGGCACCTCTTCATTGGCGTGAAAAAATGCCACTTGTCATCCTCTGAGTGGATCTGTCTTGTGCCTAGTCAAATTGCCCAGCCACCCTTCTGCTATGCTGCCATGTGTCACTTTGTTGATGTCAGCATGATGACATCAACAGGACGTCATGCTGACATCATCATTGACTTTTTCCAGTTGACTTGTTGTCTTTTTAACTGTTTGGGAAAACAGTCAGAGTGTGATAACTCTCACATACAATGTCCATTTGAGAAAGTAAATATATGGCCAGAATCAGCGCAACAATCCGGTCACAATGGAATTAGTTTCGTCTGATTATGAGAACTTTCATTTTTGAGCCTTTTTGAGCCCTGTCAGGCTCCTGGATCCGATTCTGGATCAATATCAAAGAGAAGTTTATTCTTATCACATATCCAAAGATTGACTGATTTAAAATTGTTTTCAAGCCCATAATAAGCTTTCCATCCCCCAATAATCCTTTTTTCAATGCTATAATTCTATTTGAGCTTGTGGTGAATATTGATTCCAAGATATTGGTATCAAGTCACTTCCTCTAAATTGTCGTTATCCTATACGAAGGTATCATAAGTGATCTTATTGGATTTAATGATCATGACCTTAGTCTTGTTAGTATTAACAATCATACCCATATTGGAGAAAAAATCCTTGAGTATTCTTAGTTGGTTTTCGAGATCGTGGGGAGTCCTCACCATAAGAATGTGTTGTACCTGCACAACAACCTCCCAATTTTCTTGTCTTAGCCTTTATCCAAGATAAGAAATTTGGCCCCCCTTCATTTCTTCCAAATGGAATTCTCGCACTCTCTCCCTTGTGCAAGTCGCTATGCCCAAGTTCTCCTCACCATACCTCGCCTTATCATTTCCAGTTCCTCCTCAGATCACTAATACCCAACGATTTTCACTTCGGTGAGTCCCCTCTTCTTGCGCTCATACATAGCGTACCGACGCACACATCCTTCTTCACCTTTGCATTGATGTGCCATTGATTTATTTTCCTACACATAGGCCACCATCCTTCAAACTTGATTGGCGTGCATGCATGCCTCCACTAAACTTCACTACTGCACATCTTCCTAACCGACGAAGTACACGTGATCAATGTCGGCACATTGATGATGTTCACATGATTATATTCATTGCATGCGCGTCTTTCACCAACTTTCTCCAACACATCACATATCAATTACACTCCGTCTCTTTTTCTTTGTTACATTACCTACCGACGAGGTCCACCTCTTCTTCGCTAGCATGCTACCTATCGACAAGTTTCCCTCTCGTGTCGCCAATGTGTCAACATAAAGACATCGACCAATTTTTGTCACTAAGTGTGTATACAACGATATTCTACCTCTCACCGACGTTGATTAGGTCAGCGTGACCCACCTTCATTCTAAGGCATATTTCATGCCCCTCCTAACTCAAACACTTCTTGCCACACTTGTCGATCAGTCTCCTAAATATTTATGGTGACTAAGCTCTTCACGCCTAATTAAAACACCAGTCATTGATCACCTACTATATCTCACCTTCTCCATATTACACTCATGATAGTTTATGGTGTCATCGGTAGCTTTCATCGCGCACATCGTCCCAACTTGATTAGTTTGCGTTTCTTGATTTTATGATTTATTTTGGATTGTGAAAGCGTCATCTAGCGTTTTATGGGTTAGCCATAACACCTGTTGGTATTGCGCCGACTCTGAGATACACTTTGGAAGAAATTTAATAAAACATAATACATAATACATAGACAAAAAAAAATAGAACATAATACATAAGGAGAAACCCTAGATGTTGGTGAAAATATGAGGCATTTAAAGGAAGCCTTTAATAAGATAGAAACTGGAAAATTGGACCTCGATTTTCAGAAACTTGTTGGAAATGAGACATATGTGCTAAGAAAAATAAAATAAATCCAAAATTTTGATGATCGTATACGTGAAATCATTGTTGGTGCAATTTTTGGAACGATCCACAAGCCCTATGTTTACGTTTTAAGGGATCTCCTGTGTATGATCATTGCAATGAAGATCATGATGGAATAGCGAGGAGATATCATTTACACTCTAAGTCTACACAAGACTATAGTAATAAATATGGGTTATATGATGATGAGCCTCCTAGAATCCATTTCAAAAGTGATGAAGGAAAGAGAATGATGGAAGAATTGAGATCACCAAGTGCCTTTGTAGAATAGTCGGAACTTTGAATTCTAGCGGTGATATATCTTATGCCGAATTGGAAACCATACCAGGTCTAAGTAATGATTGCCCTGATCACATCTTGAGTTATGATAGATACAACCAAATTGTTTCAAAATGTGTTTCCATCTAGAGGATTATCATGTTGTGTAATAGAAACAAAAGTCTGCAAGAGATTTTCTTGACAAAGTGGACCTCTGCTTCAAAAAATGTGATGAAAATATATACAAGTTTGAGGATCCTATAGAAACAATGATGGCACAGAAGCCGTGAACCACTCTTGGTATGATTTTTCATATTATGAAAGGATAACGAAACATTTCCCTGTACTCCTTGAAGCATAAGTGTTTGATCGAGGTATGTGAGAGCATTACATTGGTGTCATCGTTTCAATAGGTTTCTGGCATAATATAAATAAGGGGATGTTGAAATATGAAAATATTAATGAAACAAGGATTTAATCAAGCTTGGTACTCTCATAACAAATGTTTCCCTTTTTTTTTCAAAACTACCATGACCAAACATTCATGAAACCTTCGCACAATGAAGTCAACATGCAACGCACCTATGATGAGAATACAAGCTAAGTTCAAGTATCACAATGATCACTGGCAAGTCCATATCACTCAAACTAGTGGCCTACCAGCAGGAAAAATCACCCTATCCTTGTCAATGCACCTAACAACATAGTTAGTCGTGTGATATCCATCGATGAATGAGAATAGTTCCCAAGATAGGCGTTGATTCACACCCGACGAAATTCATGACTTGGCTTCCCACACAAATTGGAGGAGTTCATTCAAACTCATGGTGGTAACTTTTGACTCAGGTGTCTGTTTTGCACATTATTTATATGGTTGAAAAGGTCTTTCCGAGTTCTACAACTTTCTAGTTATAGGTTTTAACAAATTAATAACATATTTCCTTAATTATTTAATATAAATATATGGTATCTTGTTGGCAGCCCCAGAGAACACAATGCCTCAATTATGAGTAGAAGAACCATGAATTTAATCTAGGGAAGTTTACTTGATATTTCAATCATTTAATGCCTCATCTCAATTATGAGTAGAAGAACCAGGAATTTAATCTAGGGAAGTTTACTTGATATTTCAATCATTTAATGCCTCATTTATTTGCATTCAAATGATTAATCTTTATATTTTATTTGGAGTTACTCTCATCTATTGTATGTTGAATGTTTCCAGGTACTGAGTGAAGGAGGGTTATACTCACCATTCTTGCGATGAAATCTACAACTAAAGACGATGAAGGAGCAATAAAGAAAGATGCAGAAGTGATGGAGGAGGAGCGAAGAAAATATCAAGCAAATTGATGAAGAAGAGATCTAGAAACTCCATGAACGATTGTCAAAATCAGATGACGAAAATGACCCCATACCCAAGGCCAATATTCATGATGCATAAGGCACATATGGTTGAAATCCATGACGACCCACCAACTCTAGGAGACAAATTCAGAATGTAACCATTGTCCTTATTACTCATCATCACAAAGAGGATGAGGAAAAACGTTGGAAGATGAAAGGTCACAAAGCAAGACGAAAGGCCAAAGGTCTAATTGAACCTCAATAAATACTAGAATAAAGAAAGGGATTCTGGATCTTCAAACATTGTACACTTCTGAACTACTTTGGGAATATAATTTCAACTAAAATTGGAGAGTTTTCCTTAGAGTTTTGATGTACTATTGCTGAAATAATTAATACGGAGAAGCCCTAGGGCCAACTTTTGATAGGGAGGACTCACATGTTTCGTTGTTTTGCTGCGAACTATTTCAAGAAGAATGTTTATTGTTCACATGGGCTGTAAGAGCATGTTTGTTTATGGAGTATTCTAATGCAATATATGTCTTCTTGCAATTTTGTTACTCTTTCTTATATTATATGTGCTGAGTGAATGAGTTGTGAATGTATGCAAAAACATGACTTAGACTATTCTAGTTATAGACTTGTATGCATGTGTTTCTAACGGTGTGCCTTCATGATAGCTATTTGATTGGAGTTTATATATAGTTTAGTTTCATTACAACTCATTCTATTACTATAGTTCTCTCCTAGCTGAGATAGGGTAGATTAGGATTATATTGGATCCTATTGGCATAGGGGTAGACACGGGGTTCAATGCTAGAACAACACACCAACAAAACCCTAACTACCTGCCCTTTCGACAACACCTGTGAAGAAGATGAAGTCTCACCCGAGGTAGAGGTAGGGGTGGTTGCAAGACTCAGATGTCTGCAACCTTAGTTGGGACATAGATCTGTGATTGTAAAACCTTAACAAAGCACTTAGTAATTACAGTTCGTTAATATTCAGCCTTAGTTCACAATGCAACTAAACCCTAACAACATATCAACACAACATTCACATAGATCCAATAGATTCAAACACTAAGCATACCAGTAGAGATCAGATCTAGCATTCGTTCACATTATTCAGCACTAAGCTATCATATCAGATTCATCTATCATCTAACAATGCACTACGAATTGAATCACACAAATAAGAGAGAAATCATAAAGCAAAAAGCATTCATAACACAGGATATACATGGTTCACCCCCACCCTGGGGCTATGTCTACCAACTCTTTGTCTTCTTTATTAGCTTCTTTCAATCTTCTTACATGTACAAAGCCTCCAAATCAACTTTGCAGAGGACAGGAGATCTGTGCACCTCGCCTGATCCTCTTGCCTGAGTAGATCTAGGCATAGAGCCTTACACAGTCTTTTACAGTCGCTTGCACTTAGCCTTGCAAGTCTCACACAGTGCGCCCAAAGCCAATTCACACAAATCTAATTTTTCACTTAGCAACAATGGCTCACACTGACTAGTCACTACTTCTTACATCACCTAGACTTCTATTTATTCATTACAAAATAGGACTAAGCATGGGTGAACCCATGAGCCGACATTACCCATTACATAATCCAAATACCCAAAAATACCTAAAAAGGGGACGAGATCTCGTGATCTCCACTTCGACTTGCGCTTCACCTTCGACAGCCTGTCGAAGTCCCAAAATGGTCAATAATGACCAAGGGTCCTCAAAACTTGGTCAAGGGTCAATATGCCCCCAACACTCACCTTTGACTCATCCCGAGCCACTTGATCTGGGTAGCTCTACCTCAAAAGCCTCGAGCTTGGCTCGAGTGGCTTTGACTTGTTGCTGTGCCATGACCTCCTGCTCAACGAACTCTTGGATTATTGCTTCTTTGACAGGTCCCTCTAAGCATTGTTCAACTGCAATGACAACTTGCTCTAGTTCTTCTCCTTCGCCTTCGATCTCTACGAAAAGTTGGTAAGCCTTGTCCTGTATTGGTTGGAGCCTCTGAGTTACTTCCATGACTCTTCTCTAAATGGTGTGGACCTGCTGCTGGGCAGTGCGTTGTTCTTGGGATCGATTCATCCTCTCAATGGATGACAAAGGTTTCAATTACGCCTGTATTGTTTCTGCTTGCTGCTTCACCTCCTGGAGATGTGAGTCCAGTATCTTCAGTTTAGGATCCTCAGTGAGTTTCTCATAAGTTTGGGAACTGCGATCACTCAGTTGTTTACATTCCATGGCAAGGCCCTTGATTCTTTTGACTGTGTCTCAAGCAATTGTTTCTCTTTGATCTCGCACATCCTGCAGAGTACTGGGCACTGTTCTTAGCTCCAGATCTATGATTCTCTGCTAAAGTTGCTGGATGATTTCTGCAAGCTACGCTACTTGGTGTTCTACTTGTTCTTCCTCCTTCTTCTCCAAGCCCGTCATAGAGCGAAGTGCTCTGTTGAATGCTTCTTTTACTTCGACCTGCTCCATGAGAAACTTTTCTTCTCCTACTGGATTTGCGCTCTCTCTTCTTCAAACTTCACTTGAAGAGCGTCCTTCTCCTATTGCGCAATCCTGCGTTGCTCTATAACTTCCTCCTGTGCTTGTTTCAGGGCCGCTATTGCCTAGTCGTTCTTAGCTTGTGCTCAATGAAGGCGGGCTTCAGTCACATCAGCCAGTCTACGGAGTTGACCAGGCTCATCTCCCAACTTTGGTTCTTCTGACGGTGGGGGCACAGTGGACACTGCGTGGCTCGAATAAAGGGCTTGTTGTACACCTCTTAGTTCTACTTCAATTCTATCGTACATGGCTTCTTGTTTTGATTCGTTTCTTTGCAAAATATCTTATGAGGCATCTCCTATAGCTGAAATAATGAAGTCAAAGTTGTCGACCGTGAGTACATTTTGCATCTTTGGTTTATTGGATTTGGAATTATTCTGTGATGAAGGTTTTGTGGGGGAGACCTTCCTTTTCTTAGATGGATCGGTTTCATCAAGGAGGTTTTTTGGTGGTGTTACTTCGCCTTTCTTATCTTCTTCTTGTTCTTTTTCCTCTTTGCTCACTTCATCATCACCTCCTCCACTAGGTGACTCAGATGCAATCTCTTCTGATGTGATGTGTACTTCCTATATATCTTGCTTCATTTTCTTCTTGCTGCTACTTGGGGCATTGTACTCTTCGCGAGTAACCACCGAGTTTCCAATGAGGTTTGGGTTAGACAGCGTTGCAGGGTCAGTAGGGATAAGGATTTCTACAGGCCAGTCTTTAATGATTTCTTCCAAGTCCTATGTAGTGAGCTTGTAGTAGTACTGAAGTTCTTCTTTGCTTTCATCGGCACGCGCAATAATATAAATACAATGCCTATCTGCGCAAAACTTCATAAGAGGCATGAACCTATCTAGGGTGTTTGGTGTCATACGAGGGAAGGAATCAATAGCCCTCCTAAGTTGCAAGTAGTTGGTATGAAATACTGCGTTTGACTGCCACATCTTTCCCATATCGCTCGAATACCATAGCGTGGTGAAATTCACAACAAGCGGCTCGAATGGCTCGATCTCAGGGAAGGTCGCACCTTCCGCCATCTCCCAAGCAGTAAACACGATGAGGATCAGGAGCCAGCTGAAGTGAAACTCATAACCCTGATCCTGAGCTTCACGAAAATCCAGTTTGAGCTGGTTAACTAGGTACTTCACCTGGTTTATTAGTAGGCCTTCCATGCATTTCCCACCGAGGTCAATGACAAACCCTGTAACCTGTGTGGGTTTGTTCTTTCTTACTAGCTTTCCTGCAATTAATTGGCATGCTAAGCGCACTGCACCATTCTGGATGGAGGCTACCTTTTAGCCTCGCATCTCCTTCTCAACATCGCCATATGTTTCTTTAATCGTCTGTGCCAAGGCGTGATCTCCATCTTTTCTTGGGTAGAAGTCTTGTGGGTCTGGTCCCTGCATGCTCATTCTGGTGATCCTATGGATCAACGCCGAATTGACAATGATACGTCTGTCCAACCATAGTTAACCACCATGGAAGCATGACAACAGGAGCTTAACGTAGGCATTAACCTCCTGGTGCCTTCCAAAATGTGGAATCTTCATTACATTCAAAAGGGTAGAATGCGCAAAGTTCATGGTCCATGACTGAGGGATGATATTCATATTATTTCCCTTCGTCTTGGTCTGATATTTGTGAGGTGCGAGCATGCCATAGCTCTTACGATCTCCCAGGTTGTAGTCACTAATATTAAAGGTTGGAATCCTCTCTAGTTGTGGTCTGACTGTGCGTATCCCCTTCGAGAGATACACAGTGATGACGGTGTAGTCGAAGTCCCTCGGGACACTATCGCGACTCACTACACCAGCCAAGGGTGGGATGTACTCAGGTAGGATGGGCGGTAATAACTTTGCATTCACCAAGTCATCTCTATGCTTGGTTCTTTTCTTAGTCACAACTTGATATGGTTTGGATCCGCGAGCAGTCGACGAGGAGGTTTGCACTCCTCTCTTCGATGAAGCTTGTATTCCCACAAACATTACCTTTTCATTCACGAGGTCGATGCGTATCTCCTTCACAAAATCTTCGACTGTGCTAAGTTCTTCGTACATACACGCTCGTGGTTGACTATCTCGGCTTGGAGAGCAACTACTCAATGCAATGGGATGTATGGCGATAGCTCGATGATCACTGCGCGAAATCAACTAATCTGTGAGCTCAGATAATCACGGGTGGAAAAAGTGTTCTCGGTGCAAGGCTCGATGGAATAAGTAGACAACTAGGTAACAAATCTTTCCAATGGGCGAGAAGCCTTCATTAATGTAGTTCTGTCCGTTACGACACGGTCCCAACGGTTTGATGGTGATATTTCTGGCCATAACTGATGTTCTAACCATTTGGGTCGTCGGGCTAATGGTTATAATGCCTCCAATGTTCATATTTCTTAGCCATGCCAAAGTGCCATGCTGTGTTGTACTGGTATCCCGACGAAGTTCAGATTCTGGAATCCTTCCTTTTGCATAGTTCCTTCTGGAACTTTCTGTAACTTTTCTATCTTTGATTTCTTCTTCTTGATATTTCTAGCCTTCTTTCCAGTGATCTTCATCTCGATATTCCTCTTTTCATTCTGATTCTGATCTTCTCTGGGCATAGTAACTTTGAACTGTTGATGGTATTTACTAGGGTTCAAGGGAAATACTTCTTCTTTGTCTGGTGTAGGTTCTCTACTCTCCTGTACAGATAGGTGTCTCAAGTCCTCGTGTGTCCTTTCAACTTCGACATCCAAGTTTTTGGTTCTAAATAACTTCGACCTATTCTCCTGTTCTTCAATCAAATGTGCGATCCTCCTAGTCATGAAATATTTTAATTCTTGCTTCTTCTGCTCTAAGACTTCCTCTTCTTTTCTTCTGGCTTGATCCTTTTCGATCCAAGGTTTTCCTAGTAACATAGCAAATGGGGCGTTGTTCTAAATAAATTTAACAACCTCAAAATCTTCTTTTGTCGAGGTTCCATGAGCACTCAGAGATATCTGGGTAAGTCTTCCACATAGGGTTATCAACTTTCCTCTAAATAATCCTATTCCTTCCAATGAAGGAATCATAGTAGGCTTTCCTAAAATTTTCCAAGTTCTTTCTGTCATGATATTCACTTGTGTTTCCTCATCCAAAATGCAGTCAATGTCGAATTCTCCTATTCTTGTTTCTACGCATTCTTTTTCTTTGAAGATCTCTGGTAAGTTGATGTTTCTGTGATCATTCAAGGTTTCTTTCATTTGCAATAGTACAATTTCTGATTCTTTCTGGGGTTCTGCCATGATCTTAGTTTCTTAACCTTCCTCAGGGTTTTCTTGTCTCATATTCATTCTTTCAACCTTAGAAATCATTCTAGGGCAATCCAGAACTTCATGATCCATAGCTTTACAACAAAGACCACTGGGTCTTCTACCAGGGCATTCCTTAAAAAGATGTCACGGTCTTATGCAACTATAACAAAGAGTTAATCCTCTCTTTCTCTTAAATGATCCCCATCCTTTCATGTACTGCGCACTAGGATCATGGTAGCTAACCTCAAAAGAAATCTTTCTAGGATCCTGCATCCATTTGTTAGTACAAACATTCTTTATATGCATAGGAATAACATATCTTTCACTATTCTTATCAGATCTACTCATATCAAATCTTCTTTCTTCTAGTTGTGCCCTATTTTTCAGACTAGGATAACATTTATCAAATATACCTAGATCCATATTTTTGAAACAAAAATTTCCACTTATCTTACCTTTTCAATCAAAATTTCTCACTATTATTACCTTTCTCGAAGCAGAAAGCTTCAAGATCTTACCTCTTTTCTTCATATCAAACTTCTCTTCTTAGCACAGAGTTTCACAATCCAAGTAGAGTACTATGTACTAGGGAAACAAATCTATGCACGAAGCTTTCACAGTTTCAGGTCAGATCTTCGCACAAAGCTTCTTCTTCCTCAGTTCCCAACAATCAAAGTTTCATGTCAGATCTTCGCACAGAGCTTCTTCTTCCTCAGTTCCCAACAATCACAGTTTCAGGTCATATATTCACACAAAGCTTCTTCTTCCTCAGTTCCTAGCAATCGTAGTTTCAGGTCCCGGCAACATAACCATTTTTTGGCACAGAGGCAGACCTGGGGTTCAACGCTACAACAATGCACCAACAAAACCCTAACTATTGGCCCTTTCGGTAACACCTTCGAAGAAGATGAAGTCTCACCCGATGTAGAGGCAGGGGTGGTTGCAGGACTCAGATGTCTACAACCTTAGCTGGGACACATATATGTGATTGTAACATATTAACAGAGCACTTAGTAATTACAATTCATTAATATTCAACCTTAGTTCACACCACAACTAAAACCTAACAACAGATCAACACAACATTCACATAGATCCAATAGATTCAAGCACTAAGCATACCAACAGAGATTAGATCTAGCATTCGTTCACATTATTCAACACTAAGATATCATATCAGATTCATCTATCATCTAACAATGCACTATGCATTGAATCACACAAACAAGAGAGCAATCATAAAGCACTAAGCATTCATAACACAAGATATACGTGGTTCACCCCCTCCCTGGGGATACGTCCACCAACTCTTCGTCTTCTTTATTAGCTTCTTTCAATCTTCTTGCA
The DNA here is from genome assembly GCA_900067695.1 of Picea abies. Classification (NCBI taxonomy): domain Eukaryota; kingdom Viridiplantae; phylum Streptophyta; class Pinopsida; order Pinales; family Pinaceae; genus Picea; species Picea abies. Next base: position 3,488 of record CBVK0100543142.1, on the reverse strand, counting down.
TGCACAAAGCCTCCAATTCAACTCCGCAGAGGACATGAGATCTATGCACCTCGCTTGATCCTCCTTCCCTAAGTAGATCTATGCACAGATCCTTACATAGTATTTTACAGTCGCTTGCACTTAGCCTTGCAAGTCTCATACAATGCACACAAAGCCAAATCACACAGATCTACTTTTGCACTTAGCAACAATGGATCACATTGACTAGTCACTACTTCTTACATCGCCTAGACTTCTATTTGTTCATTACAAAATAGGCCTAAGCATGGGTGAACCCATGGGCCGACATCCACATACCCATTACATAAGCCCAAAACCCAAAAATCCCTAAAAAGGGGTCGAGATCCCGCGATCTCCACTTCAACTTGTGCTCCACCTTCGACAATTTGTCAAAGTCCCAAAATGGTAAAAAATGACCAAGGGTCCTCAAAAATTGGTCAAGGGCCAACAGATCCCTACATTTACATAATTTTCATCTACATATTCCATTTGCATAACTATCTATAACTCACCTTCATTGGTGGACCGGGCTGCAATCCGTGAAACCAACACCAACAATGGCTGCCGAGACATAATCTAGATTGGTTCCCTATTCCAAACGGTGGGAGGTCTAATTGGGAATTCTTATAAGGGAGAACCCCTTACTGTTTTCGGGTGAATTTAGACCCATCAACATAATTGGCACTAGAAGGAGGGTCAGATGACAAGCTTGATACATAATCACTGGTATTTAATATCTCTCATGATATGTAGTCACTAGTATCTCTCATGATACATAGTCACTAGTCACTAGTATCTCTCATGATACATAGTCACTAGTCACTAGTATCTCTCAAGTATGTCACATCAATCAACCTGTCTCCTCAAGTTGATTACTAAGGTCTAACATGGACCAAATTAACAAATTATAATCAAATTCACTCTAAAAATCCATATTCTCTAGCTACAATGGAAAGTAAATGGTAAGTGTGCATAATTGAATATATCAAATCAACAATTCAAGAACCATTATTTACATACATACATAATATGATACATACATACATAATTTCACCATTATTTACATACATACATACACAATTTACAAAAAGAACCATTACCTACATACATACATACTTACATAATTTCACCATTAATTTAATTTCCTAAGGCCTTGGTATTAAGCTACCTTTGCTTGCTTAGGTGGGTGCCACGACTCTATATTAGGTGTTTTTAGCCAAAAAATCAACAACTAGACTAACTGGTGAAGCTAAGTTGCCATATAAATTACCGTGAATAGTTGTGGTTCCTTTTCAAATTTTGTTCCATTCAAGCATTGTTGATTGGTTTAGCCACTAGGAGTTGCTATGGGGAAATTCCCCCTAAACTGGTTCTAAGGAATAGGCAAAGAAGTAACTCCCTTAAAAGACTGAATTATCTCTAATCTACCCCAAAACAATCTAGACTAAGTGATAAGAGAAAGAGAGAAGAGAAGGTTAATGAATGCACCTTGAATCCTTACGGTTGATATAGATTGTTGGCCCTCGACCAAGTTTTGAGGAAATCTTGGTGAGGTTTGACCACTTTTTGGACTTCGACACAGTGATCGAAGTTGGAGCGCCCAGGCTGAGCTGAGATCGCAGATATCACTTGTTTTGTGGGCTTTGTGGACCCAACATGGGGTTCTTAGGGTTTTGTAATGGGTTATGGGATGTGGGCCCATGGGTTTACCCATGATTAGGCCTTTTTGTAAATGTAAAAGTATAAATAAGAAAATAATGTAATGTAGTAAAAGGGGGATGTGACGGGGATGTAAGTGGCTAAGTGCAAGAGGCAAGTAGTTCTGGTTTTCTTTGTGCAATAGAACATGTATGTAAGGCTCTGTGCTTGATAAAGGAGTTGGATCTGTGCCTTGACCTGATTTTGGGAAGGTGGATCTGGTGCTTAGTGTGCAGATCACTTGTCTGGTGCGAAGATTGGCTCTATGGCTTAGTGCACATGAGCAGATGAATGTAAGAGATTGAAGCCTAATAAAGAAGAAGAAGCAGTTGGTGGACGTAGCCCCGCACTGGGGTGAACCACATATATCATGTGTTGATGGTTTTCTTTGTGCTATGATGTTTATGTTGTGAATCTCCTTAGTACATTGATTGTTATATATGATAGATAGATCTATGGATGCTTAGTGATTTATCTATGTTGAATGTGCTAGATCTAACTTCTAATGCTAAGTGCGATGTGTATTTGTCATTGTTACTGCGCCGATCTATCCTTAGGATTTGTTCTGCAATGTGAATGAAGTTGATAAGCTAATGCATTGTAACACCCTGTTTCCCCTAGTCTGTAAAAATAACTATACTGGCCAAGTATTTTGGCAAACTTAAAAATGTGAATGTGTGATGTGAATGGACCTTGTGAAGAAGGTCGATGAATGTAAACAATATTATGAATATATATATATATATTGCAGGACTGCTGAGAGGGGGTGTGCTGAAAAAGAGACCACGATGGCTGAAGAAAGGTGGTGGAAGGCACCTAGAATGGTGGCATTAACTTCCATCGAAACCAATACTGTATTTGGACTTCACTAGCCCAGAGAACCAAGAGCGGCCCGCTGGCCCCGAATTAAATGACTCGCCAGGTTGGTAGGTAAATGGCTCCTCATGAGTAATGAGGGATGGGGGTGAACCACCCATCCATAGAGTCCTCAGACCTGACCACCGCGAGGAAGATCGTGCCACACACAACCTCGCCGAAAAGAGAAAAGGAAGGAAGAGTGTGCGATCAAGGGGAGACGCAAGGGGAAAGAGAAGGAACTCTGGAAAATACAGAGTGAGTGATAGCAGAGAAGAAGGAGAGTAACCTTCATTCTTGGTCACTGGTGAAAAAATACTCAGTCTCACAACATCGTGGTCTCAGCTCGAGGGTGGCTAGTGGTAAATCCGTTGGGAGTCGCTGAGCCTACGGTTGGGTGGAAATGAGCACCCCTCTCAGCAGTTGCATCACCTGGTGTTTTTCTGATAAGTGTTATATCTTGTATCTTGAAATTTATATGCTGACATGTATGTTCATAGTCTGTGCAATTATGAATGGTCTCAGTGTAAGACTGTCTGCATGGTGTTTTGATCAGAAATGATGGCTGCATGCTTTTATTGGAAAGACCACATATGGATTATGTTTATGTACATATATATAGGATGAACTAATACAGATTTTCAAGTTTGCTCTCGAGAGATTTGTTCCTATGTTTGTCCTACCTGATGCCTTGGATAGATTTCCTCAAGAAGGCACCCTTTCGAGACCACTCCCTTACCTTCGAGAAGACCTTCCAGTCTGGTCTTCAAAACCTGGTGTAAATTACCTGAGGATCCGAAGGAGGATGTTATAGTTTAAGCCTTAAACTCTTGCACAAGGGAGAATGTTAAGGTCCTAACCTGCACATAGGTAGATCAATGTATTCAGATGTAATAAATGTCAATATTAATAAGGCCTTTCAATAAAATAGAATA
>CBVK0100543141.1:0-17874 GCA_900067695.1 Picea abies | reverse complement strand
TGTTCGTCTGAGCTGAGGGTGATATTTAAGTCACCACCGATGATGAGATTTGGGGAGTCCAGTAGACCGCTGGTAGATAACTGTGACCAGAACTGAATTTTATCTTTGCACGGACCATAAATGTTTAGAAGCGCAATCTCTTGATTAGAAGCTAGACAACGGCCTTTCAGCAGAAGACCTCCACAGGTCAGAAATGGCACCAAGTCAAAAAATCCGGGATCCCATGCTACCAGCATGCCTCCCGAGTTGCCTATGGAGCTAGCTGCCGCAGTGACCCAGGAGGGGCGAAAGGAATGGATAAATGCTCTGGATAGAATGTCGGAAGAGAGAGTTTCTTGTAGTAGGATGATATCAGGGGAGGAGTTCTCTAGAAGTTTACGGAAGGCAGCGGGCTTGAGGGTGCCTCCGATCCCTCGGGCATTTAATGAGAGTACCAACATTATTTAGTGCGAGCTAAGGCCTTGCAAGCTCTAAGGGCCTTTCCATCAGGGGTAAGGATAGTGGGATCTATAGAATGTGTGGATTGTAACTCTTTTTTCTTTCTTGTGCTTCTCGTTTGTAGTGGGGAGAGTTCTACCCCCAGTCCTCGAGACCAAGTAACAGTCTTTTTATCAATGTCCTGTGGATTAGTAGAGGAAGAGCACGCACCCGAGGACGGGATGTATAAGTCTTTTCCCCGGTATATAGGGATTTGGGAGACGGACTTCGGAGGAAATTGTGGAGGGGCTGAATGGTTAAGGACTTCCAGGAGAGTCTCCTCACTTTCAAGGGGCTGGCTGCAACCAGGGAGAATCTCGGGGATGTGGTTCAGGTCAGTGGTAGGAGGAGGCGGTGAGTGGAAGCCTGTCGATATAGGGGAGGGAAAAGTGGGCGGAGGAGGAAGTGGGGTAATGGGGTTGATGAGTGGAGAGCTTATAGTAGCCGGGGACTGGATCAATTCGATTTCGGGGGATGGACCACTGGTTTGTAGGGAAGGGAGAATGGGTGGGCGGTTTAATAGTTCTATCTCAAACGTAGATAATGAGTTGTATAGGGAGGGGCATAAATTGTATAGCTTTGTGGTCAAAGGAACGGGTTGTCCTGGCAGGGTTTGGGGGGGCGGATTCCGTCGTGCAAACTCAAAATCCAGAGATGGGTCTGTATCCACATACTCTGGGGGGTTTAGATACAGTTCTGATTCTTCAGGAGGAGGAGTCCTGGACTTACCCGGACTTATCTCCCTTTTGTTGTTACACGCTACTGACACAAGAAAGAATATGTATTCATTGATTGAGAGATTCTACTAACGAAGTGAAAATATTCTTGAGTATGTCGGTGATGCCAACAAAGTATCACATCAAACAATTCAAATCTCCCTTTATAATTGTTTTTTCAATTATCCTATCTAATAGTCTTTTTCGTGTTTAGTCAAAGTGTAATAAATTCCTTTGAAATATCATTGGTTTAAAATGATTTTCGAAATTGTGTTTGTCTTTTTAATTGCGTTCATTGAATATATATTATCAAAATATTTCATGTAAGTTTATATCTAATAATTTATATGTTTTATTAGAAACAAAATTGAATGTCTCTTTGTAATTCATAATTGAATGTTACTTTGTCTAGATTTAGTTCACCTTTCGGTTTTATCAACACTTTGTCAACTCAAAACCAATGTTCAACCAAAGGAATCAATCAAATCAAACTCTGTTTTTTTCCAAGGCTAAGACAAGTATCAAAGAGCAGCATATAAAGCTAGAGAGATGGCAGAGAGGGCCCACCGAGCCTACTCAAAGGACAAAAAGCATCTAAAAAAGAAAAATTTCTCCATCATAAAAAGAGGTGTAAAAAGAGAGGAGGACCCCAGTGCCCATCAATTCATTTGTTGAATTGGATCTTGCCCTCTGGCACTTGAAGCGCTTTCTTTGATAGAGTGTTTGTCTCTTCATTTTCCTCTCTGTAGATGTGAGCAAAACTGATACAGTTGAAAGTAAGTTTTAAAGTCCGCACCCAGTTCGGCGAACCCATCAGCGAGGAGACTTGAAGAGTCCCCCTATTATTTAGCCAATCTATCACAATTTTTGAATCTCCCAGAACTTGTAGATGCTCAATGTCCAAATGGGTAGCCAAAGTTAAAGAAGCCCACGCTTTGAAGAGCTCAGCCCTAGTGTTTGTGCCTAGTCCACAGTTTAGGGTCCACCTGTAAATAATATTTCCAGCTTGCTTTATAATTCCCCCAACCCCACTGACGAGGCCATTAGCTTGTGCCGCTCCATCAAACCAAGCTATAAAATCCAAAGTTAAAGCATGAGATTTTTTAGTCTAGGCAACTTCCTTAACGGTGGCCTCCTTCCACTCGTGTTTTCTAAAAAAACAAATAATTTACGGGCAGTCCCCAGTAAGGATGGGTAGTGAGAATAAAAGATGCATGAATTACGTTCCAACCAAATGTACCAACAGACCAGCAAGGGGAGGAAATTAAAAGATTTCTCTTGATTTGTCCAAGTGTCAAAACAACAAGAGATAGAGTTACCGCTCCAGTTTGTGTTCAGGATGTAAGTTGCAGTAATAAGATGCCAAATATTTTGAGCAAACGAGTAGTGGACAAACAAGTGTAACCCCATCTCTGCATCCAACGAACATAAAGGGCAAAATCTAGGGCCTATCCAACCTCTTTTCTGGAGGTTTTCCCATGTTAAAAGTTTGTTTTCAACAACCAACCACGTGAACAATTTATTTTGTAAAGAAGGTCCCATGACCACAAGTGTTTCCGCCACCCCGCAACCTGACGGGGCCATAATTTCTTTGACATAGCAATATATACATTTTTAACAGTGAGCAAACCCGATTGATCCCCACCAGTCTAGAGTAGAAAGTCTTCTGAAGGTTGTAGATGAATACCAGAAGAAACCATGGCCTTACAAAAAGTGGACCACTCTGTAGCTAAAGTACCCAAAAGGCCCAACGTTAAACTGTTTTTCCATTGTTCCGAAATGAAGCCCGAAGTAGCCTATGCTCTGGCTTGATAAGGATAATGGATATTGTTATTATTTAAGGCCACAAGAAGATCCTGGGATAGTAACGAGGAATCACCCATACCCATAATCTTGTCCATACCAATCAAAATCGATTGCCCATTTCCCGGGTTCTAGCTAAGCCAATGAGTGATGAGTGGAAGTGATTTCAGCTAATTCTTCTAGGTCTGAGAGGCCAGGGGTTGAAGTACAGTAGCCGATCTAAGCCAAGTAGCAACATATATAAAAGGAAGATACTTATCCTTGATCACCCTGTGCCAAATACCATCTCTCATTAACACCCGCCATAAGGAATTCGCGTCCAAGGCACAATTGAAGTGGAAAATGTTCTTGAGGCCCCACCCATCAACAGACTTCGGTTTTGCAATCACCTCCCAACTAACTAGATGGAAATGCTGGTTTTAACCTCCACCCGACCAGAGAAAATCAAAGATTAAAGACCTGATCTTTGTAAGCACAGAAGTTGGAATTACTGCCAAGGCCATCTAGTACATTGACTATGATTCTAAAATAACCTTTACAAGAGTGCAACGACCGCCAAGAGATAACCAATGATTACACCAGTGGTTGATCCCATAATCAATTTTTTTAAAAGCCACCTCTGCACAGAGCACTTATTCAACATCACATAGATGCACTACCAATTTCACTACACAATCACATCTATTACTTCTTACATTGCCTATCCTTCTATTTATACATAACAAAAGTGGGCTTAAGCGTGGGTAAACCCACGGGTCAACATCCCTTTCCCATTACATTAACCCAAAACCCTAAAAGGGTCCAAAAGTGGACTGAGATCCCGTGATCTCTGCTTCGCCTGGTGCTCCATCTTTCATAGGCTATCGAAGTCCAAAAACAGTCAAATATGACCAAGTGTTCCTCAAAACTTGGTCAAGGGCCAACGACATATAATTGTCATATTACATCCATCAACCAGAGGCACTTCGAAGAGATAGGTCTTAACAAGAATACCTTCAAGTGTTATAACACTATACAGGAGCTCTTATAAGGCTCAGACAAGTATCGAAGAGCATCATATAAAGCTAGAGAGAGGGCCCACCAGGCCTACACAAAGGACAAAAAGCATCCAAAAAAAGAAAAATTGCTTCGTCATAAAAAGAGATGTAGATAGAGAGGAGGACCCTCGTGCCCATAGATCCATTTGTTGAATTGGATCTTTCCCTCTGGAATTTGAAGCGCTTTCTTTGACAGAGTGTCTGCCTCTTCATCTCCCTCTCTATAGATGTGAGAAAAAATGATACAGTTGAGAATATGTTTTGTCGCCCGCACCTGGTCCAACCATCCCATCAGCGAGGAGACTTGAAGAGTCCCCCCATTTTTAATCCAATCTATCACAATATTTGAATCTCCCAAGACTTGGATATACTTAATGTCCAAATGGATAGCCAAAGTTAAAGAAGCCCACGCTCCCAAGAGTTCATCCCTAGTGTTTGTGTCTGGCCCACAGTTTAGGGTCCACCTGTAAATAATATTTCCATCTTTATTTATAATTCACCCATATCCACTGACGAGACTGTATGATTGAGCCGCTCAATCAAACCAAGATATAGAATCTGAAGTAAAAGCAAGATTTTTTTTTATTCTAGGAAACTTCCTTACTAGTGGCCTCCTTCCACTCAAGTTTTCTAAAAAACTAGATAATATGCAAGCAGTCCCCAGTAAGGAAGGGAAACAAGATTCAAAGATGCATGAATTACATTCCAACCAAATGTACCAACAAACCAAATAAGGGAGGAAGACAAAATATTTCTCCTGTTTTGTCCAAGTATCAAAACAACAAGAAATAGAGTTACCACACCAGTTTTTGTTCAGGCTGTAAGTTGTAGTGATAATATGCCAAAGATTTTGTGCAAACGAACAGTGGACAAACAGATGTAACCACTTCTCCACCTCCAAAAAACATAAAGGGAAGAATCTAGGACCTATCCAACCTCTTTTCTAGAGGTTTTCCCAAGTTAAAAGTTTGTTTTCAATGACCAACCACATGAACATATTTATTTTGTAAGGAAGGTCCCATGACCATAAGTGTTTTCACCACCTCACAATATGAAGAGGCCATAATTTTTTTGACAGAGCAGTATAGAAATTTTTAACAGTGAGAATACCCGAATGATCCCCACCAATCTAGAGTAGAATGTCTTTCATAGGTTGTAGATGAATACCAGAAGAAACCAGGGCCTTACAATAAGTGGACCACTCCGTAGCCAAAGTACCTAAAAGGCCCAACGATAAACTACTTTTCCATTGTTCCAAAATGAAGCCTGAAGCAGCCTATGCTCTAACTTGATAAAGATAGTGGGTATTGTTATTCTTTAAGGCCACAAGAAAATCCTGGGATAGTAACGAGGAATCATCCATACCCAGAATCATGTCCATACCAATAAAAACCGGTTGTCCATTCCCCGGATTCCAGCTAAGCCAATGCGTGATGAGAGGAAGCAACTTCAGCAAATTCTTCCATGTCTGAGAGGCTAGAGGTTGAATTACATTATCCGATCTAAGCCAGCTAGCAACAAAAGTATAAGAAATATACTTATCCTTGATCACCCTGTGCCAAATATCGTCTTTCATTAACACCTGCCATAAGGAATTTGTAGCCAAGGCACGGTTAAAATGGAAAATGTTCCTGATGCCCCACCCACCAACATATTTTGGTTTTGCAATCACCTCCCAACTAACCAGATGGAAATGTTGGTTTGATCCTCCACCCGACCAGAGAAAATCAAATATTAATGAGCTTATCTTTGTAAGCACAGAAGTTGGGATCGTCACCAAGGCCATCCAATACATAGGTTGAGATTCTAAATCAACCTTTACAAGAGTGCAACGACCGCCAAGAGATAACCAATGATTACACCAGTGGTTGATCCCATAATCAATTTTTTTAAAAGCCACCTCCAGTCTTCAAAGGTGGATCTTTCCGCTTTAATGAATTAACCCAGATACCTAAAGCCCTCCGACAGCTCGACGAAATTGATTGCAAAGGCTTCCTTTAGCCTTTCCAAGTCCTCCCCATGTAAACCCCCATGTAAACCTGAATGGTGGAAAGTTGACTTTTCGAAGTTTACTTTGAGACCCGAAGCACAACAGAAAAGCTCCATCAACGATTTAATCAACATCCATTCCTCAAGAAAAGCCTTTGACATAATAAGGATATCATCAAAAAAGATAAGATGAAGGATTTTGATAACCCTTGAAACTTTAATCCTTGACAAACCACCTTCAGAAAGGTTCTTTCTCAGCAAAAGGCTAATACTTTCCATAATTAAGATGAAAAGCAGAGGCGAAAGCAGACAACCTTGCTGAAGTCCACGTTCACTCTGGAAAAAAGAAGAGGTCTCACTATTTATCAAAACAACGAACGAGGCATTGACAAAACAACTCATGATCTAGTTAGCCGAAAGTAGAATGAAGCACGTTTTGATGATAATTAAGCGGAGAAAATCCCAGTTTACACAATCATATGCTCTTTTTAAATCAAGTTTCAAGATAAGATCATTTCAATTTTTTTGTTTAATACTATGAAGACACTCTCGAGTTGTTCCAATGGCATCCAAAATTTGCCTACCTTTTAAAAAACCAAGTTGTTCACCAGATAACACCCTCGAGAAGACAGGCTTGACTCTGTTTGCTATCACCTTCGCTATTAACTTGTAGCATAAATTGTATAGCGAAATAGGCTTGTAGTCACCAAAGGTTACAAGTTTATTCACCTTTGGTAACAAAGACATAAAGGTTGAGTTTAGTGAGGATTTTAACAAAGACATAAAGGTTGAGTTTAGTGAGGATTTTACCTCCCCCCTAATCCTAGAGTCCTCAACAAGTTCCAACAGGTCGTCTCCCAGGATGTCAAAGAAATGGAGGACAAATTCAACCGTACAGCCATTTGGGCCTGGACTTTTGTCTTTAGCGAACAACTTTAGTGTATTTGAGATCTCCAGGAGTGTACAGGAGCGATCAATAAGAATAGAATCCTCCTCTGTAACAAAATTGGAGAATAAATTTACCAGATTTAATTGGTCAGTCGGGGAGGACATGTCATCAACTTTAAACAAACCTTTGAAGTGCCTTGAAGCTTCTTTTTTTAGAGCCGCCTGCCCCCTATGAGACTGTCCAAACTCATCAATGATCTCCCATATGTCTTTCTTATTTCTGTTTGCACTGGCAAAGTTGTGAAAGAAATTTGTATTTAAATCCCCTCATTTCATCCAAATTGCTTTGCTCCTTTGTCTCCAAAGTTCCTCATTCTGGAGGAGTAAAGTATTTCTTTCAGATTCCAAAGATTTTAAGTGACACTCAGTAGTAAGATCTAAGCCATCCCTTCATAATAAAGGGGATGCCACTCGAAGGTCCTCCTCCAAAGTTTCAAGTCGAAGGAACTTTTCACAGTTGTGCCGCCTAGCCCAAACCTTAATTTGATTTTTTAGGACTTCAAGTTTCCACACAAAACAATGTTGAATATTCGACTCCGCCAAGAAGGCTGAAAAATTCTTTGACCATCACCGAGAATCATCCTCCTTCAACCGGGTCAAGTTTAATTTAAAAGGGCAGGCCACCCGAAAAGGTTGGAGATTAAACTGTGCTAAAATAAGCGCATGATCCGAGAAGAAAGAAAGCTCCACCCAAGAACGATATCGGCCAACTTCACTTAGAAAGGATTCAGAAACCAAAAAACGATCCAACCTCTTAGAAATGCTATCATCCCTTGTTCTACCATCTCTCCACATAGGAGTCACAACATCCGGTAGCAGATCAACCAAATGGTTATCCTGAAGGAATTGTTTGAAAAAAACAACCAAGTTGTCCAGATGAGCCGCAGCTCCCCAGATCTCTTCGATACCTGTAGTAAAATTTAAACCGCCTGTAACGTCAATCAAACTTTGTTGTTAAAGTAGATAAGATGCAACAACATGATTCTATTTATTGGCTTCAAGGCTTGTTGGCTTGTATTGCCACTTAAATGAAAAATTCAAAGGGACACTCCAAATATGATTACGGGTTGAACGTATATTTTGTCACAACACTCTAACTTGGTTACGCTCGTTGAATGTATATCCTGTTATTCAAATGTGTATGAATAACACTTATGAAATCATTCATTTGCTTATTTAATAAGATTCTAGTTCATTGCAAAATATAAGTTAATACTCCCTTGATGAATCAACAAGTTGGACATAGCGTTGTAGCTGATTAATTCACTAAACCAGTTCTCAAACAATTCACAACATGACTGTAGATAAATTCAACTCCAATAATGTGGGTGGAATGGTTGTACGTTGATAGTTTCACACATAAGTCAAAAGATCACCCTAGCGATCCCATAAACTATCAATTAAAGTGCCCAATCAAATGACATGGATGTGGGAGACAAAACACATTGGTTTTGTGGCCATTGTATTTACTTGTTTTGCCATTGAATCCACTACGTGGGAGTTATATGTGAAGTTGTGCATTGTTGTAAGGAGACAACATAATGCTATATGTGAAATTGTACATTGTTGTAGTGAATTACTGAGACTTGCACAAATTGTATCTTACCCTAGTGATCAAATGAATTGGTGTTTAGGCTTAATTAACAATGTGACTACGATTAATAGAATGGAAATGGCTAGGTACTATCCACTCGTACAAACCCACAAAAATATTAAACACACAAGGAACACAAACTTTACCCTATAAACCCAAATGGGAAAGCTACTATTCAAGAGGGATATTATTAGGCTTGAGGAATAGTTACAAAGGGGTGATCTATACACATATTTGGTCTATTATTACTCATTGACAATATTGTAGATTACGTTGACTTAAGGACAACCTTGAACTTCGAGCTAGTTTCTTCTCCCAAGTTTTCCATGCTTCTACAATTGCCCTTCTTCTTCATTTCCTCTCTATATCCCTTGGATGTTGTTAGTTTCTTTCGATCAAGTAAGCAATCTCTTTAATAGAGTTTCCTTGGAATGATAACCATCAAGGTGATTCATTCCACCTTCTTGAGGCCTTTGGCCTTTTGTCTTGAAGTTGTATGTTGATTGTAAACTTTAAAAAATTTAATTCCAAAGTTTTGATAAGAGGTTAATATTACAGTTCAATTTGGAATCAAATATATGAGAATACAATTGTTATGAAGATAGATATATTTTAGATGCTTTTGTTTACAACTTGCTTAAATAGTACTTCGTATTGGGTGCCAGGAAGTGAGAAGATTCTAGGGGGGGCACATGTCCCTCTACAATTCATCCATCTATGTCTCTACATGCTCTAATTGATAAGTGGGCGAAGGCACAAGATAAGGGAGAAGATTGGAGCTATCATGGCTCAACATGTTTGTCTTGATTGAAAGTTTGTCCATTATGCAACAATTACTCCACTCATTGAAACCATTTTTAAAGGATTTGGTCTTGGGTTTGATATAGGTTTGTAGACTATGATGGATCTTGCAAAGGGAGTTTTGAAGGGTTGCGCCATTGAATCCTTTTCTCCATGGGAAAGGCAAGTCTATTTTATTTAAGAGTTGGTATCTTCTTGGTTTGCAATGGTTTCTCTTGACTATTTGGCATAGTTACTGGCCTTGGCCGAAGTAGATTTTTTCTGGTGGCGTTTCTCCTGGTCTTGTTAGGGTAGCCTCACTCTTAATCTCATTATTCTAGTGATTTGATTCCCAAGTTGTGTTTTTTTCTTCTATGGTTATGGTTTCCTCTGCTATGGGTGGTTTTATTGTGCTTTCTATACATTCTCCCTATTGGCCCTTTCTCATTCTTAGGGGGTTTTTGACTGATTTGGGGTTGCCTGTGTTTTCATCTAATCCCTTGGGAAGCTTACCTAAGACTTGGAAGATGGAGCCTAAGCAAGAGGCCTATGTTGAAAACAGGTGAAAAGGAGATAAGCAAGGAAGGCAAAGACCATGAAAGAATTTGAAAGTGTCAGATCCAAAGAAGAAAATGACAAGAGCCAAGGCTGTAGCTAATAGGTACCATTGACACTTTGTCAAGGCTGTCAAAGAAGAGGTTGAAGACATTGGAAATGTGGTTAGAGAGAAAAGGAGGCACACCCCTACTAAGTAGATTGATGAGGACTATGTGAATTGGGTCCGAGACATAGGATTCTCCCGAAGTAGGTACAACATGTACACGAAAATGATCGAGTTGTATTGGCTCAATAAATCCTTTATTTCCCAAATGGCTGAAGATTGAGGAAAACAACATCAAGAAATTTTAACCAAGTTGAATTTAAAGGACCAAAAATATGAAGCCATCTTCAGAGACATCTAGGGCATATAAAGTATTATACAGAACCAGGAGGATGAAGGAAAAACTTCAGCAAAAGCAACAAGGGCCGAAAGAGCTCAAGCAAAGGAACAACCTTTCAACTAGTTTATCTTTCTATAGATTCAGATGAGGAAGGTGAAGGTTGATAGCAACCATGCCATGTCTTCTTGTAAGTCTGTTTTGTGACTATCGTTAGTTAGCTTTGCAGGTTTTGGTTATTTATATTTAGATACTATTATTTGTAGACACTGTTACAATCCTCCTTAAGAATAAATAACATATTTTGGATAGTTTTTTCTAGAAATTTTGACATCTGTTGATTAGTTACCATGGGTGTTGGTTGCAAGATGGAATTATTTTTAGAAAAAATGACATTATCTTGGCAATATTTATGAATCAAACATTTCACTTATAGAAGTATGTCCACAACACATAAGAAGCTACAACCTTTGTCTCTCCCATGTTGAAAAAGTAAATGGTAATTTCGGGGTGGGCATTGAAGCTACAAATCTTTTTTTTTCAAGTGTGTGTCTTCCTTGTTTTGGAGTGAGACATATGCACTATATTTCATTTTTGCATAATGTTCAAATGAGAATGATGGTGCAATTCACATTCCTTCTATAGATGCAGTGTGTGAAATTTTCATGAAGATCAAGCCTTAATGTTTAGTGTTTCCAAATTCAATCATTGACCTTGTTAATGTTAGTGTTTGGGAGTTATGTGTAGTCAATGCCCACACCATTTTTGGGGGGTTTGTTTCTTGTTATATTGTTTTATGGGTGGAATTGGTACATTATTTAGTTAGGTTTGGTCCCATTGAGTGCCAATGTAAGTATCAAATGCAACAACATCACAAGTTGGAAACTTTGGAGGCCTTGATCCATATATGTATGCAAAAATCCCTCATTTATTAAATATTCTTCTAACTTCATTGAGAAGACTCATAATTTTCACCTGGATGAGTGAGACATCATCAATAGTTTCAATGTCGTCTCTTTATTCACCAAAATTCCTATTCTTGAATCCCTCGATCTTATCTCAAAACTTGTTAACCCCGAAACCCTCAACCTAATTGAATTATGCCTCACCTCCACTTTCTTTACCTTCAAAGGAACATGCTATGAACGAACTGAAGGTACAACCATGGGATCCTCCTTATCCCCTGTGGTTTCCAACATTTTTATGGAATATTTTGAAGCCTTAGCCTTAAACAACTTCCATATTAAACGCACATGTTGGTTTTGGTTTGTTGAGGATCCCTTTTTCGTGTGGCCCCACGTCCATGCTTCACTGAATTCTTTGTTTAGCCACCTTAACAACATCTCTCCCCACATTCAATTTACCATGGAATTCGAATAGGAAAATTCTCTTTCTTTTTTGGATGTTCTCATCTCTCCTCAACCAGATGGTACCATGATCCACCATGTGTACCAAAAAAAGGCACACACCAATAGATACCTTCATTCCCATTCTCACCACAACCTTTCCTAAAAATATTTCGTTTTCAAAAATCTCGTTACTCGAGCCATCCAAATATTTGCCCCTAATCTTTTGGATAAAGAAAAATCCCACCTCGCCAATGCCCTTAAATCCAATGGCTACTCCACCTCCCAAATCAACAAGTCATTTCACCTAACCCTTCACTCCAAAACTAAAATGGTCCCATCCTCTACCCCACCGTTAGCTCTCGTTTCTCTTCCCTACATCCATGATGTTACTAATCATATTTCTAATCTCTTAGCTAAAAAGAACATCAAAAACTTTTTAAAAACTCATAAAACCCTCATGCATATTTTTATAAATGCCAAGGATAAATCTGACGCTATGCTAAGCCAAAGAATTTATCAAATTCCATGCTCTTGCAGAAAATACTAGATTGGTCAAACACGTCGTTCAATCAAAACCCATCTTAAAGAGCATATAACTGACACATTCTACAACCACATCTCTAAGTCAACAATCACAAAACACTTCCACAATTCCAAACATCTTATTTGTTTTGACCAAGCAAAAATCCTTGCATCAACACCTTATTAATCCTCCCATATCATTCCAGAAGCTCTTGAAATCGAATAAATATCCCAACAACTTTAATAGGGAAGATGGCTACAAACTCAACCAATCATGGAAACCTACTATTCATCACTTAAATCAATAAACCTCTTCACTCTTTCTTATTTTCTCCCCAACCCTTTCTTGTATCCTTTATTTCTTTCTGGTTCCTAATCTCCTCCCGTGAGGTTATTCTCCTTCTTTGACAATTTTCAATTTTTCCTTTCTTCATTATCCTTCTTACATTGTTCCTTCTTTACTTATCCCACTTATTCATAATTTTCATTTTTTTCCTTTCTTCATATTCTTCTTACATTGTTTCTTCTTTATTTATCCTACTTATTCATAATATTCAAAAAAATTATTATTCCTCAACGTTTTTATTTTTTCTCAACGCCTTTTAAATCATTTTAAATCATTCACGTTTATTTTATTAATTTCCTTCAACGTCTCTCTCCAACGGTTATTATTTTCACCATGTTTAATCCTCACCCCAACATACTCTTTTCTATCATTCTTATAGTTGATTTGTCCCTAATGATAGGTGGAGTATCCACTCGAAACATCAGACATTTCGAAAACTCACACACAGTTAAATCTCCAGAAGATGCACACACTACTCCCGCTTGTGACTTTTAAATCAAAGGTGACCAAATTGATTAGTGTTAATAATTCTCGAGAATATTCAATCTAGAAAATTGACATCACTATAATATGATGAAACTAGTTCATGAAAAAAAAACAACCTATTTTTATTTTTCTTTAATTAAAAGGTTCTCCCTCCACCCGAAAGTAATCCTCATGAAAAACCCTCCTACTACTTCCTTGTGATCCATGGATGGTAAATGGGGTAAACCCTCGGCCTTAATTATAGAGACTAACTTCGAGGGGATCGAGAAAGTTGAACCTGTGACCTCCCCAAAATTTGGGGAGAGATAATAGGTATCATCTCTATCTCATGACCACTTGGGATAACCTTCAGGGCAAATTTAATTGAAGAGTTTGGAACCAATACACATATGATAATTATTTATGAAATTCAAAATGGTAAGTTAATATGGTTGTTGAAAGAGTGTGAGGTAAATTATGATATCCCAAGTGGTTTATACCTAACTTATCTAACTTATCCCATTGAGTTACAAGTGGTATCTTATCTAACTTGTCCCATTGAGTTGCAAAAGGTGGCAAGAGATACAAAAGTCTTGAAAAATGTTGGACACTTCACTTTCATGAACTTTAATGCTCACCTTACACCTTTCATGTATATAACCTTCCTTTGAAACTTAGGGATGTTTCATGTATATAACCTTCCTTTGAAACTTAGGGATGTTTCATGTATATAACCTTCCTTTGAAACTTAGGGATGGTTATTATTATTATTATTATTATTATTATTTTTTTTTTTTAGTTTTATCTACATATGGCTTGTGGATGCTAAGAAAGTAAGTGGACGATAAGAATCTTGATAGTGGTAGTCTTATCAACTTTGGAGGCAACAACTTCATGGAGGACATACTTTTCTATTGTTTAAGTCCATAAACTCATGCCCCAAAATTTGTAATCTCATGTTTACCTACTCAGATGAGAAGATCGAAAAAATCTTACGTTTTTATGATTAATTGATGGCATCTTTTTTATTGCTTTCCTTTTGATCCCTTACATTGCAATACTTTCCATAGTTTCTTCGTTCATGTTGTAAAAACAACAACTTATTTTGGTAAAATATTTGTGGGACTAGTACTAGATCTTAAACTAGCGTCAATGATGGCTCTGAAACGAGAGGATCTGATTTTGCGGAAGGGATCTGACCTTACAAGCGTATTACGAGACTAAATTAGACACGTAGATAGGTAGATCTAGGGATCTGACCTCCCTGGAATCTCAAGTTGATGACTCTTCCTTCCTTCTTTTTCAAACTTGAGTAGAGCTCCCTTAAGAGAAGATAGGTAAGGAAGACTTAACAGTATGTGCTCCATTTAAATTAAATATTTCTTATATTGTCGGTTGTGGTTAAATTAACAATAATTTCTAAGTAAATTAATTGCAATGGTCCCCTAAGTCTGCAACCTCCTGCAAATTATACATACATGAGAATTATCTTCTTCATCGATACAAAGTTTCAAGAATAATTATTTATGTTTTTTTGGCAAATCAATGTTATACACGGTCTTTATGCTACTAACTGATTCAAAATCTAGTGAAACAATTATATCACATTAGGCAAGGACTAGCTTCTTTGCAACTATTTCCCTTGTTTACATATATCTTGTGGTAGTAGAGAACATTGTTTAGAGATTGAAACATCATGCCTATGTTTACATATTAGAATATAGGTTATAAATGAGGATGGTAAAGGGTGCTTTGATAATTATAGATTTTAATTCATCATCTTCTTAAAGGATAATATGATTAAATTATTGAAAACTGTTACAATCATAATTTAATAATTATTATTTTGATTAATTGATAATTGCAAAAATTGAAATTTTATTCTAATTATTATTGACAAAAATATTTTGATATTTTAGTTAATTAAACCCAACTATTTGCTATAATAATATCTTGATTAATCCAATGTAATGTTATAGCACCCACATGCATCTCTAATTAAGTTATTTTGCCTTAAATCCATATTAATGTTAAGTCGAGTGGAGACTTTGTCCTTAAAAAATTGAATTAACATTTAAAAAAAAATGAATTAACATAAAAGCTAGTGTAAGGTTTTCTTCTTATTTTTTTTCCCACTTTCCTTATCCAGCTTACTTTCCCACTTTTCCTTATCCAACTTATAGACTTTCTACATAGCCTCTAGGAAAATTAAGGGAGTTTATATATAATCACCATCATTGTCATTTCATAACTAGAGTCTTGGAGTAAGTGCATATATTTATTTGAAAATCATTTTCCATATCTCCATGTAATTTTAAAATAAATGTTTTATGTAACTTAAATCTTTCTTATTATAATGAATTTTAAGATTGCATTTTTTTTGTTTTGAAAGTTACTAAATGATATTGATTATCTTTATGGTTTATATTTAGTTTGTCATAGATTATACATGAAAAAGGCAATGAATTGATAGATAAAGAAGAAGAATTGGTGGATTACTCGTCAGTCCTCATATTCATATTTTTTTGAAGCTTTGAAGTGTTTTACAAAAAGATATAGTCTACTCTTAGAAGAATGACATGACTAATCAAAACACAAATCTAGTTTATTTCTCACGGGGTAATGCTAGCTCTATGAAGGCTCCACATGACACTATAATGTTTAGAATATTTTTTACTAACCTTAAATTAGGTTTAAATAGTCATAAGGTAAGTCCATTCATAATGGATAAGGGAATTTCTTGGAAGCTAGCACACTTGACATACGAGGATGAAAGTACTAACTTCTAGGTTTTCATGATTAATGTGGATGATAATCAAGAGTACTTGACATACGAGGATGTAATTAATAACTTATAGGTTTTCATGATTAATGTGGATGATAATCAAGAGCCAGGTGAAGCATGGGCTAACCTTTCACCCATATGTGCAAAGGTAAACTGTGACACACTTGAACCCTGAATATCTTTCCTAGGGACGGGGCATCAAAATTTCACTCTCCTTAACATCTCAAATACTCTGTCCGAGGTCTTCATCCTCTTCTACTTACCCATAGTGTTCTAATCACTGCTACCAGGCTCAAATCCGAGCTTTGGGTTGCAAGTTATGGATTCCCAAAGTTCTTTGGGCGTTCATTGGTTGAGGGCCACGTGTTGTCCACGTGAATCAACCTCACATGTATTGTCTCCAAGTTCCTTCATCCACGGTGAAAGTCCATCCACCGTCTAATCCCATGACTAGACTTAATCTTCGTCTAACACACATATGTCTAACATGCAGGCCAGAAGGAACTTTCGCACTTCAATGTTGAACACCTCCTTACTATCTATGCATGAGATCTTCCAGAGTCTTGACCTCCCGAAGTCCCGTAAGCCTGCCACGTGGTTTCAACCTTCGGGCATTTTGGGTTCCTCTATTGCGCTACACCCCAAATCCTCCGGACTCACAGAGTTCGCTACACCCCAAACCCTATGGAGTCCCGAAGTCCCAAACTCCTGGAGTTCTGGTCACTTTACCAACCACTTTGTCTAGGCGGGCACGTAGAAGGGCCAGGGGTGACACGCTTCACGTTCCAATAGGTATATAGGGTCTTCGAAAAGCACATATCGATCTGACACGTGGCACATTGATCATGGGTCCACGTCACCCTGGGGACATCGGCTTGCCACGTCACACCAAACTGACAACCTTCTAACATCCCTCAAATCTCACGATTGAGATCCATCCACGTGGATCCATAGATCCATGACTAACATTACTTCATGACTCTGACCTTCGGGAGTTTTGCGATGCAAAATCCTCTTTTATCCCGAAGTTGGTCAGCATCGGGCTGACCACAACCCAGATTGGATGGTTGGGAAAAGTCTCGAAGTGTCCTCGAATCGTCGACTCTCGCTACTTTGGGCTTCATAGCTTATCGTCACACCACACCTCAGTTTCCCCGGAGTGCTCAGTCTCCGAACTAAGGGATCTAGTGCCACTCATCCCCTGTATATCGACGACTGAGAGGGGACCCGAAGGATCCTTAGATCCACGATCCACTTTACTTCGCGACTCCGACCTTCAGGGGGTTTTGACATTAAAACACCCCGATCCTCCTGAAGAGGTCAACGTCGGGATGACCACATCGTAGATCCGACGATTGGGATAGTTCCCGGGCATCCTCAGATCTATGACCCAGATTAACTTCGGGCTTCGGGACTTCGAAGGATCCATCTCCCTTACGATGAATACCAAATTTCGCCGAACTTGCGAAGATTGAAGGAGTCGAGGAGTTAAGACCTATGCTCCTTCTCCAAATCCAACGGTCATGACAGACCTTTGGGTCCTTCCGAACATGTCTCATTCGCTCATCTTTCCAAACGAAAGGATCTTCCCTTTCGAGACTTAAATCTCACTATCTTTCCTGAGTTTCATCAGTTTTGAAGGACTTAGGCACTGGTGTGCACTTTGCACTCTTTCTTCTGAGCTTAACAAACTCCTTTTTCCTAGGAGACTCAAAACAACTGGGAGTATCGACATGCATACAGGGAAACTATATCCAAGGTCGACAAACCCACAGTTCATCTGCTTGAACTTGAGCCACTACAGGGCTTGAGGATTTACATGTACAAACCATATAGTTCCTTACTTGATTAACTACACAATCAAGCAAATACAAAGGGATACAATCTAGTCATCAAGCAAACATGCACATCCCTGCAACATTCATAGGATATCCAACTTTAATCTACAGTTATAGTTCAATTACATAGGATATGAGAATACTTATCTATTACAAGTTGCAACCAACTAACTGATTGTGGGTGTCCACCTTTCCAGCCAACCATAGGCTCAGAGGCATTTATTCTTAGCGCTCTGACCACCCCTGTGCCAAGCCATGATATCACTAGGGAATTTATGCCAATTCTC
>CBVK0100543140.1:0-17874 GCA_900067695.1 Picea abies | reverse complement strand
ACGCTCTTCCGATCTCACGTCGTACATCATGACAAGTTTTAAATTTATTATTTATTTTTGGCAGATTACCATCCTTGCTAGGTAGAATGCCACATTGCCAACAAGCCTGTTCAGTACTCCGACGTGTTTACCTAGTCATACCACAAGCCGGTACCCGCTGCCAGTAGACCTGTTCAGTATCACGGTAGGTTAGCCTCTTAAACCCTCAGAGACTGGCCCTCCATCCTTTAAGATTTCAGTATAAAATTTCTTATGCAAGAAGATGGGGGAACAACTCTGAAAACAACTTTTTCTTTCTCTTTTTTTTTCAATTGGGATGTTATTTATGTTAGAGGATGACTTTCCGTTATATTACTTAGTGATTGTCCCGATGTAAGGGGTACTTAAGTAGATGTGGCCTATCTAAAGATATGATATCATCAAGCTATTTAGTGTGTAGTGGATGGTACCATTGAGAAAGAACAAAAAGGTATCTCTAGGCTCAACTTACTTTCTTCTTTTGTAAGTTATTGTGATGTTTCCATGACTAACCACTAATCAGACCTCCTTGTTACTCTTTTATAAAGATACTTAACTCACTTAGTCAGGTTTATTGGAAAAAATGTACGAGAGACCTCTAGGTTTGATAGTTATGGTATCACTTCCTTATACAGTGGTGAAGAGTTTCAAGAGCAACTGCTATTTAAGATGCCTTGAGGAAAAGAAGATGAAAGTATTTGAAAAAACATGGCTAATTACAACAAGTAATTATTCATTTGATGCTTAGCGAACAACAAGGTTCAAGTATAGTAATGTTTCGAAGACAACTCTTTCTTTTATATTTCCTTGAAACTATCTACTCCTGGTGAAATAAATACCTATAGAGATCTCTAAAACTATTTGCAAAAACCACACTCTAAAATATAATAAACTAATGATATCAATGAGATCAATTCATAGGAACATGTATCTCATAGTTCTTAAAAAAATAAAATATGTAAAATGAGGCTGAATTAGACTCTAAGCTAAACTAACAATACGCAGCTTTTATTTACTATCCTACCCTACCTAAAAAGAAAGGGAAAATCTTTATTCAAGTGTAAGAACTCTTCCAATGCAACCATGTGCGGAGCAAGATAAGAAACATACTCATATCCATATATGAAAAAGTTACCACAATGATTAACTAGATATGAAGAAACAACCAACCTACTTGTTTTGGCATCAGAAGATGTTGGAGAAGAGAATAGTATTGTGGCTTGATGACCTCTTGAAACCAAATTTCAATGTAATCTTGATGTTTATCAACAATAATTTCTATGCTCTCCTTCATCGTGCTATGCAAATCCTCTTCTTTTGGATGATTGTTTTCTGAATTACATAAAGGATCCGTTGAGATGGATGTTGAGAACTCCTCAATCTCAGGTCTTAGTGATTTCTCTCCACTAGAGGTAGTCCATGGGTTTTCAGTTTCCTTCACATTTTGGAAATGAAGATCATTTTGTAGCTCATAGGACCTTGATTCTTCTAATATTTTGGGAGAGGTAGATACACTTTTGGCTACTGCCAAAATATGTTCTTCTTGAAAAGAAGAAATCCCGGCTGTTGCAAGGATTTGAGAGAGTTCTTCCAAACTAATGGTCATCTTTGAATTCATTTTGTCATTTGATAAAACTTGGTTCACACAAAGACGATGTCCACAAAGTTAGGATCTCCTGATGGTGGTAAGAAAACAAAGGTTGTATTGTTCTGCAGAAGGCTCGAGTGGTCTTGCCTCCTATCCCACTATTATTGATTCTTCAATTTCTTGTTCTATAGTGCTCCTTGCATTAGTCTCTTCAGAGACTACTTTAGCTCTTTGAGTTGAACTAGCTCTTGTTTTTCAATATTGGTCTGCGGATCTTATGAGTGGAATGTTCCTTCCTCCAAAAAGATCAGAAGAAACCTTAGTTGAAAGGTCAGATTTTGATTTAATGTATCTACCTTGTGGGTCTCTAGGCCTATTCATGAAAGAAAGAAAAAAGAAAAATCTACCATTTGGTTTCTAGGTCTATTCATAAACAAACAAAAAAGAAAAATAAAAACTACTATTGGGTTTGGGGGAACCTGCTATAGCAGATGTGCAGGTTCTTACCTCTCGTCTTAAAGCTCCCCCTCCACTAAGATAATGCTAAGGTCTAAGGATGATCTATTTCCTAACTACTTCTTACCTCGAGACAACTCCCCGGTAACGATGCCAAAATGTTAGGTGATTTATATGTACTAAAAAGACACTAAACTACCCTCAATTAAATTGTCAAGCCGGGGTAAGTAAACTTAGAGTTGTAGCAAAATATATGCCAAAGGTAGAAGGTTGGTAGAAGTATAGTATAACTAAGGAAGGCAGCTATGTAAGGCTAATCTACTCAAACAAAGCTATTTAATGAGAAAACCCTACTAAGCAAATTGAAACTAGGTGACCTAAGTACCTTTGGGCCAAGGATCGATGAATAGTTCCTAAAAAAGTAAGTAAAACACTATGTAAAGCAAACTAGTTCAACAATAAGAAATAAGCAACTATCTAAGAAAATGACAAAAGAAAACTTCTTTAACTTGCCAACCTACATTCAATGAGAAACTACCCTATGAAAGCAAATAAATAAGCAAGTAAGCAAAATCACTTATCTAAACTATTAAAGAAAATAGACAAGTAAGCAAAAACACCTAACTAACCTACTAAAGCAAAAGACAAGTAAGCAAAGACAACTAACTAACCTACGAAATCAAAAGACACGTAAGAAAAAGAAACTAACTACTACAAGTAAAAATTTTCATTGAAAAACTATCTATCCTAAGAGGCAAGTGGACTAAATGCATAATGCAAAACTATTTCTCTTTCATGAAAGGAAATTTAAATGCTCAATGCAATGCATGAAAGGAAATTTAGTCTATTGAGAGCAAGAAAGACTAACAACTAATTCTTGAGAAAAATGCTATCTAATCTATCAAAGCAAAGTCTATCTATCCTACAACAACAAATTAGATTATCTCCTAAGCTATGAAAGCAAGAAACTATATCTATGAAAGCAGGAAAACTATATTTTAACCTATGACAATTCAAATATAATGCTGGTGGTTGTGTGAATGTCTTCGGTGTCGGATGATATCTCAATGGCACTTGACAACAAAGGATAATTCCAGTGGTATGAGCTCAACACTAATCTCAATGGAAAAGTGAAAGGTATGGATTAAACAATCCAATGAGAGTTAGCCATGACAAAACAATGTTAAATACCCTGCATATCCATATATGAACCATCAACAACATAACGAGATTGTCATTTATACTTCTATATTACATAATCAAAACTAGATTCAACCATTTGTTGGAGTTACTTCACACACACCTAGGATTTCTTTTTCCTAAGGTTTTTATTTGTTCATTAGTCATAATTAGTCATTATCTAGTCTCCTATATTTTAGGAGAGAATATTCCACCTAGAGAATATTCTCTTTCAGTTCACACTTCAGTTTGACTAGTTGAGTTGAGTTTAGATGTTGCATTGGGATCATCACCATGCAACATTGGGATCATCACCATGCTAATTAGACCTTGCCTTGGTATCATCACCAAAGTGGCGCATTAGCCTTGATTCCTTGAGTTAACTCCTCACTACTTTCTGTTTAGTCAGTTAACTGAAGACTAGATGACTAGTTAACTCAACTAGGTGGCAATTCACTCTTGTAACTGCCTCAGAGACTAGAATAGGTGGCAGTTCACTCTCATAACTATTGGTGTGTGTCCATATTACTCTATACCACCACTATGGAAACTTGGTTCACCTCGAGTCGAACTCGTTGAGTTATATAGAGTATATAATGTGTAAATTATTCATTATTCAAAACGGTTAATGATAATTCTTTCCATTCTTTCTCTCCTTCTTCTTCTTTTTCAAATTATCTCTGCAAATGTGTGCATCATTGTTTATATAGATCTATTCTATGCATTTCAACACATTTACATGGTATTAGAGCCAACAGAGTGCTAAGCAAAAGCTACACCAAATTTTTTTTCAAGTACAAAATATTGAAGACAACGAAAAGATGGAATTCCAAAAAAAATTCATCCTTACACCTTACAACTATTTTGCAGGGAAGGAGAAAATAACCATACATCTCTGATCCAAAGGGTTGTATAGGTTAACCAGGAATACAGATACAGAGCCAACATCATCCATAGAAAAATCCAAGTGGTTAAATCGCATGGATGAGGCACTCGGAACAATTTGCAGTCCTCTTTCTCCCGATCTCCTTTTTCATATATCTTCCTGTAAGACTCCCAATGAAGCCTAGACCATATTGGAAGGGATCTTTGGAAAACAGGATGAGATGAGGGGACACATGCTAGAGGTGGAGCTGTTCACATTGGATCCAAAAAGCTTCGAGAATATCCAAGATTTCTTTACAAAATTCAAGGATTTACTGTCGCAACTCAAAGCTTGTGGGGTTGATAAATCGAAGGAGGAGAAACAAATGGTTCTCACCATTCTCTCCAAGCTTGGTCCTAAATTCTCAGTATTCGTATCCACACTCCATACTATCAAATTTGCCTCTGGATCCACTTGGAAGATGCCTTCTCTTGAGGACTTTATCGAATCCTTGACACAAGAGAAAACCAATCTCATCAACATGGGTGCAATCAAAGGCCCAAGGGAGCATGCACTCACTGTGCATGATGGCAGCCACAAATATCAGAAATCTAAAGACAAAGATAATCAGAAAGCTCATGCACATATGAAGAAGGAAGGGTACACAAAACCCTTCACCGATGCCTCCAGATCCAAAGGAGAAAAGGGAAGAAAAGGAGAGAAATGCACATACTGTCACAAAGGATTCCATTCAGAATATGCATGCATGCATGCAAAAAATAGATTTGATGTCTCAGATACTTCATAAAAACAACCTTGTAGATCGCATCCTCAAGGGTGCAAAGAAGAAGAAGCCAAAAGATCTGAATTCCAAGAAAGGAAATTCTATCCATGCCTTGATTGCCATCAACTCCTCTCTCGGTGCTTGGATCGTAGATTTAGGAGCATCACATCACATGGATACCTCAGAAATAGTCTATTCTTCTTTGGATGCATGAAAAGGTCCTCCTATTCTGATGGGGGACAACTTTTCTGTCGAAGTCACCGACAAAGGAAGGATTGAACTCACCAACGGAAGCTTCGAGAATGTGTTGCATGTTCCCAAGCTTTCTATCAACCTTCTCTCCATGTATCAGATGATGAATTCCATCACCGAAAAGAAAGTCATATTCACACCAAATTCCATGGACATATACGACATGCAAAACAACTCCAGGGTTTCTACCAGTGAGGTAAATCATCAGTCTAGATTATATACATTTTCTGAATTCATTGAACCTGATTCTGCTTTACTGCTTACTCATGCTGATGAAAGTAGTAGGATATGGCATGAAAGGTTTGGACATTTGAATTTCAGATACATGCAATAGCTTAGCAAGCACAGATTTTTTGATGGTCTACTAGACATCCATTTCTCCAAGGGAGTATGTGAGGGATGTGTTCTCGGAAAACAGCCTCAAGAGAAATTCATCAAAGGAAAGTCTTAGTGAGCTTCCGCACCTTTATATCTAATCCACAGTGACCTCATGGGTCCTTTTCCACATCCATCGATCAACAAAGTGAGGTTTTTTCTCATTTTTGTTGATGATTTCTCATGTTTTACTTGGATCTACTTTCTTAGGCAAAAATCCGAGGTCTTTCAACACCTCAAGATTTCAAATCTTTGGTTGAGACACAGTCCGGAAAGAAGATCAAATTCCTACGAACTGATAACAGGGGAGAGTATGTGAATCATGAGATTCATAATCTTTTCCATAAGGCATGGATTCAGTTGCAGCATACAGTTCCCTACACTTCGCAGCAAAACAGAGTTGCTGAGAGGAAAAATAGATCTCTAAAGGAGATGACATCTTGCATGTTGCATGCAAAGTCACTACCACAGAGACTATGGGCCGAAGCACTTAACTATGCAACATACATCCAAAACAAATCTCCTCATAGATCTATCAAGGACAAGACCCCCTACGAGGCTTGGAACGACCTCAAACTAGAAGTGGCCCACTTTCACATTTTTGGTTCACGTGCATGGGCCCAGATTCCCTCTGAAAAGAGGAAGGCACTTGATCCATAGAGAACTAAGTGCATTTTTTTTGGATACCCCAACAGTGTGAAGGGATATTGGATTATTGATATTTCTTTGGACTGACTCATCATTGAGCGTAGTGTCCAATTCGAGGAAAGTGTCTCGCATGTACCTCAGTAGTCACATGAAGACACCTTCACTCTTCCACCTGTCCAAGATGATGAGCATGAACATGCTGACTCTTCTTCAGATGAGAGTTCTGATTCAGAGGACTCAGATGATTCAGATTCAAAGTCAGTACAGTCAGATGCAGAGTCAGAGCATCCATGTGTAGTTGCAGAGCCAGAGCAGAGGCCCAAGTGGGCACAGACTACTCTTCAGGATGCAGGGGATATCGTTGGTGATCCAACTGATACTAGGAGGACTCGATCTAATTTCTAAGAGCCTCCGATTGTACTCACTGCCACTGAACCATTGCCTTCTAGGCATATTTTCTTGGTTCAGTCTTTAGATCCACAGTCTTATGGTGAGGCTGCTGGAAATGCCTTTTGGGAATCCACCATGCAAGAGGAGTACAACTCCCTCCTCGAGAACCAAACTTGGGATCTGGTTCCCCTTCCTTCTGGGAGGAAAATTTGCAGATGCAGATGGGTCTATAGGACCAAGAGCACAACAGATGGACAAATCAATAGATATAAAGCCAGGCTTGTTGCCAAAGGCTTTCAACAGGTTCATGGTATTGAATATGATGAGACCTTCACTCCAGTAGCAAAGATGGATTCCATTCGATTGGCCCTTTCCATTGCGACAACCAAGGGATGGGAAGTCCATCAGATGGACGTGAAGAATGCATTTCTTCATGGTGATCTCTCTAAGGAGATCTACATGGAGCAGCTCCAAGGATTTATGTAGGACTCATCTTTGGTATGTCGTCTGAAGAAGTCACTTTATGGCCTCAAGAAGGATCTGAGGGCATGGCATGCCAAGATGGACTCCTACCTGTTGTCACAGAACTTTATACATTGTAAATCAAACCCGAATGTATACATGCTCAGGACGACTGATTCATTTATACTTTTAGTTCTGTATGTCGATGATTTGTTGATCATCGGTTGCTCGACTTCAGTGATAGATGCAGTCAAGAGGATTCTTCATGACAGGATTTTGATGACAGGAATGGGTCCGCTACACTTCTTCCTTGGACTTGAGATCAGTTAGGATGCATCAGGCATCAAATTGTCTCATGCCAAGTATGCATGAGATCTCCTTGAGAGATTTCACATGACAGACTGCAAGTCTTCTATGACTCCTTTCCTATCAGAAGTCAAACTTGAGGATGGCGGGGAGACTCCACTGGTTGAAAGCACACTGTATAGACAACTAGTGGGGAGCTTGTTGTATCTCACACACTCCAGACCAGACCTCTCATATGCAGTTGGCGTAGTTTCCAGGTTCATGCAGGAGCCACATGAGCTACATTAGAAAGATGCAAAGTGTATCCTTTGATATGTACATGGCACCATCACCTTTGGGATTCATTATACAACAAACTCTTGTTAATATTATGGTAGTTGTGGGAGGTATTTACCCCCATGTGTGAACCTCACGAGAATAGAAGACTCCAGAAAGCAAGAGAAACCCTAATGAGTTGGCTAATAACCCTAGAAGCCTTGTTGGCTCAAGAAGATAATTTATATTAAGCTATTAGCCTCCAAGAGAAGAAGTCGTCCAAAATTAATAATAATATACTGAACAGACACATACCAAGAAGGAGAAGTCAGCCCCAGTAAACTGGCAGGATTAGTATAAATACAGGGCGCCAATTCTCATTTGACAACATCTCAGAATTGCAGTTTCCTAGTTGGTGCACACTGTAGTTGCAGTCTGGTGCGCAAGTTTGGAGGAGGGTTGCAGGTGCAGTTGCAGTAGCAACTAGTTTCAATTTTGGCTTGGATATCTCTTGGCTAGGGTTTGGAACATCTGATCAGTCTTTTGTGATGCGCTATCCTTGGGGATTGATGTGCTACTCTTTGTTTGGCTATCTAGCCTAGGGTTTTCTTCCGGAAGAATTCTCAGTCAAGGTTAAGGTGCTCGGAGGGAGGCTTCGGCCTGTGGTTGGGTGACGAGGGTATCGTCAATGGTAAAAAGAGCACACCATCTTCTATATTCTAATAGGTTATGGGCCCACACCCCTTTAGTCATCCTAAAACGCTGGAAGGAAACATAGCTGCTAGACATTGAGCTCGTTGAGGAACTGCCGCTAGCGTTACTAGTAGGAGCAGCTTCCAAAAGCACTGCAACTAGGGTTACTAGCAGAAGAAGTTGTATAAACCCTAAACCTATTTTTGAGGCACCTTAAGTGACAAGATTGACCTAATCTTCATATAGATCAGTGTGCCCTAGCCCAACGCATCTCTTGGTACTCTCAGAAGGCCAAGGCGTGAAGTTTGGATTTCTAGTCAAATCTAGGGTTTGACCAAGTCAAGGAAGCCATGAAGAACTCTATGAAGTCCAAGAACAAGCTAGATGGAGCCTCTAACTTCAGAGCATGGAAGAAAAGGACTGACCTCATCCTTGCTAATAATAAAGTGTTGGATATTGTGAAAGGAAAGATCGTGAAGCCAGAGTTTAAAGAAGGAGAAGAGAAGGAACCGTAGAACATTGTAGCCATGGAGAAGTTCAAAGACGTTTACATCAATGCCATGAGTATCATAGTGGATTCCATAAAAGACCACTTGATACCCTACATCTCTCATCTTGACTCATCGAAGAAGATGTATGATGCTCTAACAAATCTCTTCTCAGTCAGAAACATTGGACAAGTTATGAGTCTGAAGAATGAGCTCCATGAAATGAAGATGAATGATGATGACATCATAACATCATACTTTGTAAGGATCTCCCAGCTAAGAGATCAACTATAAGCTATTGAAGAGATCACTTCAGAAAAGGAATTGGTGAACATAGTACTCAATGGTCTTCCCAAGACATGGGATGCATTTGCAACAAGCATGAATACAAGGAATGAGTACCCAACATTTGAAGAACTTTGGACTTGCTTTGCTCAAGAAGAATCAAGGATCAATGCAAAAGAGAAACCTCAAAAGAAGTAAGATGATCAAGCCTTCACAACAAGATTCAAGAACTTTAGAAACAAAAAGAAGTTCAGTTCAAGGAGGAAGCCAAATCAAGAGAAAGACATCTCATAAATACAATGCTTCAACTATCAGAAGTATGGTCACTACAGAAATCAGTGTCCCGAGCTAAAGAAAAGAAATAAGAAATATGAAGCATCGATTGCCGAAGAAAAGGAACCGACAAAGAAGACTAAGCAAGATGGAAAATATTTCTTCTACTAAAAGGTAACAACACTCTTGTTATTTTCTGTACATATCTTGTTTGCATCGTCTTTGTACATATCTTGTATATCTATCTCCTGGAAAACAATGTGTTCCAAGAAGAACTATACCTATGGAAGAACAATAAGATAAGAATGAATATCACTAGATATTACACATGAAAGAATGAAATATATCATGTGAAATCTATTAAAAGATAAGACCGAAATCAGAAATCAATCTTGAAGAGACTTGGAAAAAGTAAAGATAGAAAGAAGTCAACAATCAAAAGGAAAATGAAGAAAGACTTATGAAGACAACCAAGATGGAAGCGTGGACTCTGTTAAGACAAGAGAGCCAATTATATATTGCAGAAGACAATAAGGTTGCAGATGGAAGCGTGGACTCTATTATATATTGTAGAAGACAACAAGGATGGAGACGAAAGCATGGACTCAGTCAGACGAAGGGATCAGATTATATGCACTCTTACATGAAACAAATATTAGGAGGGAGCTAATCCTATGATCCATTAAAGATGATGAAATACATATATCCATGGTAGCAACCATGAAAAGACAGTACATGTTCAACTCAACCGAAGAAGAAGACCTTTCGAAGAGAAGCCTTAAAGTATTCCTGGTTGTCCATCCAGATCCGTGAACCGATGATGAAGGTAAGAAGTGGAATCTCTAGAACATGGAATCTACAAGAAACTCCATGGACCCAAGAGATAATGAAAAACATGAAGAAGAAAGGGATAATGAAAAACATGAAGAAGAACATGAAGATTCCAAGAAAGAAGAATCAGAACAAACAATCATTCTATCAAGAGTCACAAGATTACTAGCCTGATATGAACTCACTAAAAGCAATCAAGCAGAAGAACTGAAAGTCATGATGAAGAACAATGTATGGAAGACTTATGAATGAAAGAATTACGAGATCCAAAACCAGAGGCTCTCCCAGATGGAGGGAGAAGACTATGATGATTGATTGTTCCAGTACACCAGACTTATCTCTATATAAGTCATTATATTATCCGCAACATCCATGAGCCAGAATTCTACATCAGTTGAATGCAAAGAATGTTCTCTAGAAGAAATTGATTAAAGAGCGCATGCAGAGCAATCTCAAGACTTTGAGGCATACTAGAAAGATACTCCTGTATGCAGATAAGAAGAAGACAACTTGGTGGAGAACCTCCAGTGCACAACAGAAGCGTGGTGAAGATTTCCTATAACATCAAGATGACTACTCAGAAGATCAGATCTCATGATGAAAGAAGAAGTGCCACATGGATATGTTCTAGTCCTCCAACTATGATATACTCTATTGTTCACATCTACAAGAAGCCTTCACAGTGTTCCAGACTACATTACAAGCATTACATTATCCATGATGAAGTCCAGAAAGAAGAAAGTGATTCTCCAATACATATCTCCACAGATGAGAAGATAAGCATACATTTTGGTAAAGCCCATATTCAATATGAAAGAACTTGCATACTCAAGCTAGAGCTCATGGAAATAACTCTATTAACCAGAATGGAAGACTCTCCAAGCTAGAAGAAGGTACGCAAACATTTATTTTTGTGATTGAAATAACTCTCTAGTTAGGAGGGAGCATTTATCTTTGTAAAATTTCAGATTGGACAGATGCTTTCCTATTCGGAAAGTGGATTGAGATTTCTGACGGACAGTGGCTTCCCATTATAGTTAACGTGGGAGGCAGATTGATTTCTAATGTATCATAGACAATGACTTCCCATTATGGGGAGTGGTCTAGGACAGTCATTCTACTTGACAGTAACTCTATGTAGTGGTCAAGTAGAATGGTCCACCTCGTCAGGCAATCATTCTTTCGAAGTTCACAGTTGTGAGAAGTTTTGAAGAATCGTCTATTTTGGAGGTTGATGCAGGACAAACATTCCTTGAGGGCAGACTCATTATTTCCAGGATACACTTTATTTAGTGTCCGAGGAATGGCCCAGGGTGGGGAATGGTCCGGACAGTTACTCCTCGAGGGCAGACTCATTCTCTCCAGGCTACACCTTGTTTGGTGTCGGAGGAATGGCCCAAGGTGGGGAGTAGTCCAGCCTTAACAATCAGGGACAATTATTCCTCAAGGGCAGACTCATTCTCTCCAGGTTACACTTTTTTTAGTGTCAGAAGAATGGCCCAGGGTGGGGAATAGTCCAAGATAGTCATTCCTTAGGGCAGACTCATTCCCTCCAAGTTACACTTTGTTTAGTGTCGAAGGAATGGCCTAGGGTAAGGAATGGTCCATACATTTCTCGAGGGCAGACTCATTCTTTCCAGGTTACACTTTGTTTAGTGTCGGAAGAATGGCCCAGGGTGGGAAATGGTCTAGGTTCAGAAATCAGAAACAATCCTTCTTCCTTGGTTGAGAAGAATGGGGTAGATAGCCCATTATTGATATTCTATATTAAGGGCAGACATTCCTTCAGACCTCACAGATGTGAGTGAAAGATTGGCCCAGATAATTATTATTGATGTTCTATATTGAGGGCAGACATTCTTTCAGATCTCACAGACGTGAGTGAAAGATTGGCCCAGATGATTATTGTTGATACTCTATACTGAGGGTAGACATTCTTTCAGATCTCACAGACGTGAGTGAAAGATTGGCCCAGTTGATTCAGTTTTTATGATAACATTGTTTCTATGCAGATGAAGACTACTGTGGTCGCAGACATTCTTTCAGATCTCACAGACGTGAGTGAAAGATTGGCCCAGATGATACAGTTTTTATCATAACATTGTTTCTATGCAGGATGCTCTCAGATGTTTGTTATGAATACTATATGACAATAGATGAGGACTAATGTGGTGAATACGTTTCACCATTCGCAACCATATGTTGTTGATCAAGTACTTGTGTGTTACTTGATGTAGTAGTTAACCACTAGATTGTAGTTGTGTACTACTATGAATAGACACAGGTGTGTTCTATCCTAGTTTTAATTGCCTTGAGGACTATCAACAGTTTATTGGAGATGATGATCATTCAGGTGAATGATGAACAGAGATTTTCGAGACGGAAAACAATTCAGAGATTTTACTCCACTTCTATCACTCTATGGTGAGAGTGACTTATTTAGCATCATATTACTCAGATGAAGTATGGTTACGAAAGATGATCCATCTGATAGTAATGGTGATGCTCATGATCTAGTCATGAA
Source organism: Picea abies (assembly GCA_900067695.1). Lineage (NCBI taxonomy): Eukaryota > Viridiplantae > Streptophyta > Pinopsida > Pinales > Pinaceae > Picea > Picea abies. The sequence goes on along the minus strand of CBVK0100543140.1, from coordinate 5,202 downwards.
ATAGTCTAGATGACTTATATTGATGCTACCGGGTAAATGGTATGTTTTGTGCTCAAGTCCATTACCTGTAAATACCTCTCTAGCTAGGAGGGAGTGTTAATATTATGGTAGCTGCGGGAGGTATTTACCTCTACATGTGAACCTGACGATAATAGAAGACTCTGGGAAGCAAGAGAAACCCTAATGAATTGGCTAATAACCCTAGAAGCCTTGTCGGCTCAAGAATATAATTTATATTAGGCTATTAGCCTCCAAGAGAAGAAGTCGGCCAAAATTAATAATAATATACTGAACAGACACCTACCCAGAAGGAGAAGTAGGCCCTAGTAAACTGGCAGGATTACTATAAATACTGGGCGCTAGTTTCTCATTTGTCATATCTCAGGACTGTAGTTTTCCCAGTTGGTGCGCACTGCAGGTGTAGCTGGTGCGCAGGTTTGGAGGAGGGTTGCAGGTGCAGCTGCAGCAGCAGCAAGTTTCAGTATTTGGCTTGGATATCTCTTGGCTAGGGTTTGGACTATCTGATCAGCCTTTTGTGATGCGCTATCCTTGGGGAGAGATGCGCTACTCTTTGTTTGTCTATCTAGCCTAGGGTTTGCTTTCAGAGGAATTCTCAGGTCAAGGTTAAGGTGCTCGGAGGGAGGCTTCGGCCTGAGGTTGGGAGACGAGGGTATCGTCGTGGTAAAACGAGCACACCATCATATATATTCTAACATTTAGACCTCAATGAGCCCAGAGATGACAACATACAAGTTCCTGAGGCAACTGTGAGCCCAGGGATGTCAACATACAAGTTCATGAGGCAACTGTGCCTCCTTTACATGCTTAATTTATGAGTGCTTAATTTTCTAGTATTTTATTTTTGCTACATAAGCCATGATATGCTAGACAAACCTCTGTTTAGATGCTAGACTCTTCAGAGATGGCAATTCCCTTTTTGTAATCATGTACACACTGTTTGGTTATTTTTTGGCAATAGTAAGGTTATAAACCCTAAAAAATAGTTATATTGTTGATGGTCTGGTTTCCCAAGCAGCGTGCCAACAACATGATGGTTGTATTTTTTTTTGTAAATATGAAACTAGCTTTGATAGCTTAAACAAACTTAATGGGTTAGTTTAATTGGTTGAATTGACTATTTTGAGACAGAGTTCATCATAAGGTTTTTGGTTTTAGGCTTTTCAAGGTTTGAGTCCCACAGAGCCTCCTTGGGTTACCAAAAACTATTATGGTTGTCGGTTAAACCACCCCCATTCAATAATTCTAGGGAAGAAGTTGAGATTAAAAAAATTTAAACTTATTAAATTAGACAAAAAGATAGATTTGATTAAGTTATCCATAACATTGAATGACAATGTATAATAACAAAGTTTACATTCTATGCACTATATTTTTTTGTTTTTTGTTTTTAAACAATAACATGTATATTTGTATTAGAAAATTATTATAGCCGCACTAATAAGCATGATAATACATGTAGTAGTTAACTGATCAACAAAACATTTTGGGAATTGTAAAAAATTTGAGATAAATTATTTATGAGAACAAAACAATCATCTGCAAAGAATTTCTTAAAGTTGTTACAATTATAGATTCAGACAAATACTCCTAATATGGGGCAAACTTTAAAATGTATTATACAATATTATTGAATAAAAACATGATGATTGTATGCTTCCACTTGGTTTTATGCATTGGTCATGAAGTTCTCATACACATTCAACATTTTCAAATCCCCTTGTTGTTGTTGTATTGTTTGTTCTTCTTAAACCTCATCTACAACAGACTTAATTGATAACCTAGCAATTGAATTAGTTGAATTATTGTTTCTTACCAATCCCACAATCAAACGTCAAACAATAACACACTCGACTTGAAGGTCCTCAAATTTTCACCTTTGACTATACACAATTTCCATTATAAAAATATCTTGAAAAATTATGTCCTCTTCATGGAAATGCATCCTAAAAATTATTATTGAATTTCTATTATTAATGATATAATTTTCTTATTTTCTTAAAATTATGTGGATTTTAGTAGTTTAACATTATGAGCATCTCCCAACATGTCTATAATATATTCTCTAGACTATGTTATAAGTAATTAATTCACTAAACAAATCAACACTCAACATTACAATGTTTATAACCAAATTTTCCATTTTATTAATTGATCAAAGAAACAAATTGACACCGCAATGCTCACAACTCAATTTTCCACTTTATTAGTTGATATTTAACATCTGGATGTAAACCACATTCTTGTTTATTCATCCATACATATTTGTTCTATGGGGACCATGAATTAGTGTTATCTTTTAGAAGAAAACGGTTAGCTTGGGTCATCTTCCACTTCAATCTTTCGATGACCAGACTCAACACAAATTTAACTACTTTCTAGAAAGGCCTCAAAGTGTTATTTGAATTTTCGTTGTTTCATTTATAAAATAATATAAAATTCTAGGGATTTTGCCATCTTTGTGTCGCACCTACATCTTGCTTACCCAAAATTACCATGATATCACTATTAAAATTTAATTTATGCACATCCAAATGTTTCGAGGGCTTTGACTCTTTTTTATTTTTTCTACCCAATTCTAAAACTTAAATGACTTCATATAAAATTAGTAATTGATTTAAAACCTAAATGACTTCATATAATTAATTTAGAGATTATTGAGAATTTTTTTAATGATTAAGTGTATTTGAGTTGGTGGAATTTTGAGATGAGTGAGTTTTTTGAAAAGTCTTAATTATTGAGTATAATATTTGGAGATGATGATTTATGTTATGTGATACAAATAATGTTAAGTAAATTAATCAAATTCATGTGAAATTGATTTTTTATTGATCAATTACCATGGTATATAGGTTACATATAGTGAAAGTGTGAAAGCCTCTAAAACTTAATATAATTTACAATATTGTAAGCCAAAGGAATTAGATAAATCAGTTGTCACCAATGATGTCAGGCATTTGACTAATAACTCCCACTAATAATGTCATCCATGATTATAGGGAAGCATCCTTTGAATTTTCTCATAAAAAGTTTCTAGAAAAAATTGCATTGTTGTTAAATAATGATAATATAACCATATATTCACAAATAACATTTCAATCTATTTTTTTCAATTTTTTTTAGCATTTTTATTTTAATCTTTAATCATCATTTACAAAATTCCATAAATTAATACAAATAATTTTAAAAAACTTATACTAATATATTTCTTTATAAATAAGTGATATAAAAAACATAAAATTACACATCAAAGAAACCAACACTCCAACCTACTTGATTAAAAAAACCATATAATCATAAACTCACAAATAACATTTCAATCTACACTCCAACCTACTTATTAAGAAAACCATAAACTTAAAAACCATACAACCATACACCCATAGATAACATTTCAATCTATTTTTTTATAAATGTTATTTTTATTTTAACTTTTAATTATAACTTACAAAATTCTATAAATTAATACAAATAATTTTAAAACCATATATCTAAAAAAAACCATATAACCATATACTCATAAATAACATTTCAATCTATTTTTTATTTTTAAATATCATTTCTATTTTAATATTTAATTATAACTTACAAAATTCTATAAATTAATACAAATAATTAAAAAAAAAACACACATATATCTCAATATGATTCTCTATACATATAAATATTTAATATAAAAAATATAATATCATACATCAAAGAAACCAACACTCCCACCTACTTGATTAAAAAAAACGCAAAGTACATGTTTTGTAATTTAAAAGGAGTTTGTCACAAAGCCTAAGAAAAAGTCTAATACTTGGATAATAATAAGTCTAATATTTTGGGAATATGACACACATTACATGTATTTTTATATAAAAAATTATAACAATAACATTTATAACTTGAATTTATTATTATTGAAAACATTTTTTTAACTCAATCGAACTTTGTCGCAAAGCCTAAGAAAAAGTCTAATATTTTGGAAAATACGAAACACTTAGAGGATTGAGCATCAAAACCATTTGAGTTGACGCTACGAAAATGAAATATAAATTAAGAGAGTAGTTTTTCTATACAAAATTAGCACAAAATTATATTAAGATATAATTTTAATTACATCATTTGAGCCTTTTGATAAAAAAACTGATCCATCTTTTTAGTTCTACAAAACCATCTAACACTTGACATACAGACCTATTACAAATATATTTATAAAAAAATAAGACCAATGCTTAAAAAATCGAAGAGAACATTTAGAGGAATAAAACAAAGGAACCTCCCACATCTGCTCTGGAAAAAAAACTATCAGAAAAACCTCCAAAGAACTTGTTTCGATCAGACAAACAAAAGGTAGGATCTAGAAAGTTAAAAGATATTGACATGATGGGATTGACTAGCACTCGCTCCATCCCAGGAAAAGTATGTTAATCTTCCTTTTGTCGCCGATAGGGCTAGCTTCGACAAATGGTCAACTTCCTCATTTGATTCCCTGAAAATGCGATGAAAGCTAGTTCCCTTGAACGTGCTAACCAGGTCCATAAGTCTTTGTTTCCATCCTTCTATATTGATGGCTCTAAGTTTCCCTTTATTATTTAGCCATTCAATGATTACTTTGGAATTCCCCAGGACTTGAATATAATGGATGTCCAAGAGTTTTGCAATAGTAAGGGTAGCCCAGGCTCCTAGTAATTCAACTTTTGTATTGGTTCCAGATCCACCATTGAAATACCATTTATAAACCTGTGTGTTGCACTGATTAATGGTTCCCCCTGCTCCGCAAATTGAAACCCCACCGATAGAAGCTTCATCAAAGAATGCTAAAGAATAACCACTAACCCTCCAGATCGGATTTTTCCTTAACTTTTGAAGCTTTTGAACTGAGTTATTTCTATGAAGCTCTCCTATCAATTTGTACACGACTGCCCATGCCGAGGGGGTTCTATCCTCAAAAAGTGATTTATTGCGTTCTTTCCAGATATACCAGCACATCAGAATCAATAATCTTTTTGAAAAAATCTTATTCGTTGTCTAGGAATTCATGCAATGTGTAAGGGACCGGCCACCCCAGTTGTATTTTGTATTTGTAATGAATTCACAAATAGCCCAGACCAACTTCGTAAAGGTACAATCAATGAAAATATGAGGGATTCTGTCAGGCTGCTAAATTGAAGATTTAAGTGACCTGAAACACTAAATTGT
>CBVK0100543139.1:0-17875 GCA_900067695.1 Picea abies | reverse complement strand
GAAGCACCAAAGTGATGTGGCTTGGTGACATCACCTGGGGTGATGTGGGCACACAATATACATGCCACGTGTGGGTTTGTTTTGTGATTTTTAAAGACTAATTTTCCATTTAGAACTTGGCATGTGTGACCCCTCAGATTGGGCCATGTGTCCGCTTCTAGTGATCTGCCACGTGTTACCAAATCCTACAATCTGGATACTTGGCATTTCGAAGGAAATCAGTCAAGATTTTTTAAGTATGAAGACACCCAAATTTTTTAATCTTCAAAGAGGGAATTAAATCCTCATCGTTAATCATGAGAGGACACGCGACAATATATCCCATACTCGAGAGGATTCAATGCATAAACAATGGAGGTCAAGGACTTCCAAAGGCCTAAAATTTGGATTCCACCTCGACTATTGATCACAGAGGACACGTGGAGATATATCCCAAGGTTAAGAGAAGATGTATTCCTGATGATTTGTGTTGCATATTGTTGTGAGTCGAGAAATCCGGGAGGGCCATAGTTAATCTGGACTGTTGATAGGGAGATGACATGTGGAGGAAAGAGGGAGAATCTCCAGTGACTCGACACTTCAGGATATTTGTAAATAAGTTCTTTGTAAACCACTGAAGCATGGAGTTCCAGAGCTCCTATCCACCATAGATGTAAACAAAGAATGAGGAACGTCGATCTGTACGTCCTCTGAGTATTCAGAGAATTGACATTCGAGAGAAACGTATTGTAATAAAGGTTGATCCTACAAATCCTGGAAGCTCTGAAGTGACAGAGGCCTGAGGCATAGGATAATATCCTAGTTTTTAGTGTTGGGTCATGGTCCATGGTCACTTGAATTTGGGGGCCTAAGAAAAGGGGCTAACACCTGAATTTTGTTTTTTAAAATAAAAAAGGGATTAGAGAAAGAGCCCATGAGGTTCTTGATTGTAAATACCTACACCTAAATAAGTAAGGAAGGCCTATAAACCTAAAGAATGGATCCAACACAGATACAAGATCCAATTAGAATCTGAGTTGGAAGAGTCCATGTATAGGGCTGCACCACTGAAAAGACCAATTTGTTCAAGTATCCATAACGTCCTGCTCAAAACTCAGAATTGAGCATGGAAACATGCATTGGAAAGGTATTGAATAGTAGGAGATAAATTTCCACCCATAAATTGGATATGAACAATAAATTTCTCAGGAAATCAACAAAAAAGAAGTATGATAAATATTAATGAATCAAAATGGTTCATGTTTTCATGAAATTATTGATAACAATTATCTTGACAAAGTTCTATTGGTTGCACATTTTTGCAGAATCAACAACTGTTGGATAATATTTAGCATAAAGTGAAGAGTGATGGATGATACACAGGTAGTCTACAGTCAAGAGTATGAAATCAGAGGGATGAATGTCCAGTTGGGTATGGAAGGAACCAACTCCAATGGACATGGAGGAGGAAATGAGGAAGACATAAATCTATCTGAGACCCTCAAAAAATTGTAGAAAGATGTGAAAATCGACAAGGATGATAATGAGAGGCTTATGAAGGACAAGGAACAATAGGAAGAATTCAATATGAAGTTAATGAAAAGCATGGATAGAATTGAAAATAAGTTGGATAAGGAGAGTGGATCCAACAAATATGTAAGCCATGGGACCCCTGAGGAAAAAGGAAGATCAAGGATTGGTAGTAGACATCACCATCACTCCCAAAGCCACTCCCATAGGAGAGAAAATAGTAGCTCAAGTCCATCCCCTATCAGGAAAATAAGAGGTATGGGTTGGATGAAATGAAAGGAGAAATGAATAAGATCAAACCTCCTACTTTTGATTGAGAGAACAATAAGGATGAAGATGTTGAGACATGGTTGCTAAGCATGAGGAAATACTTCCAATTACATCACTATTCTTCTCGTGCAGAAGGACGAATTTCTATATATCAGCTAAAAGGAAAATCATCCATGTGGTGGGATCAATTTGTGCAAGTGCAACACCTCAGAGAGAAAAATGTGACTTGGAAGGAATTCAAGAAGCATTTTGAGAAGAAATACCTAACCAAGAGGTATTATGACAAAAATATAAAAGAGTTATTTGAAATAAAACTGGGATGCATGACCATTAAGGAATATTAAAGGATATTTTTAGAATTGTTGAAGTATGTCTCTTTCATCAGGGATGAGACATTTAAGATTCATAGATACCTGAGTGGGTTGCCATCTTTCGTCGGTGATAAAATCAAATATGATGATCCCAAGAATTTGGAGGAAACCATAAGGAGAGCCAAATTATTATATGATAAGCAAAAGGGAAATCCTACTTTCCAAAGAGCTTGGGAAGATAAGAATAAGTTCAAGAGGGAACATAGAAAGAAGGGGAACAAACCAACTTTTTTCATAAACAATCCTCAAGGATAACCATCTTTTAGAGAGCACAAAATGGCTGAGGTAGGTGGGAAAAAGCCAAGATAGAGACCCATTCAATGTTGGGTTTGTAAAGGAGACCATAAGTATAGATATTTTCCTCACACAAGTGATAAAGTGAGAGATATCCACAATGTACAAGGAGCGGAAAAAGTGGAGGACATGGGAAGAAGTGTACCTAAGATCTATGCATCCCTGGACAACAAGAAAGCATAGTTTCAATCACACATGATTGAAGTATAAGGCATGATAAATAACCATGCCTTTACTATTTTAATAGATTCAGGATCTATTCATAGATATATATATTCTAAGGTAATGGAAAGATTTCTTTTTCCAAGAATCAAGCATGATACATCTTGGCCGGTATAGTTGGATACATGAGCCAAGAGAAACGTTGTTGAGATGGTTAAATCATGTCTAATGGACATGAAATGGCTAAGTACCAAGGAAGATTTGAACATCTTGAAATTGGGTTCATATGAATGTCTAATTGGTATGGCTTGGTTGGACCAACACCATGTTGTCTTAGACTGTCATAAAAAGGAATTTACTTTCCTGGATGAGGAGGGGAACCCAAGAGTAGTCCGATGATTTCCTAGGGAATTTACTATTCGAGATATCTCAGTAATGCAGTTGAAGAAGTGTTACAAGAAGGGATAACGATTATTTGCAGCTCATATGGAGGAATCACCTAAGGATATGGTGCCAAATATGGAGGATCATGCAGTCCTAAAATATTTTCAGGATTTTTTCAAGGAGATACTAGGACTACCCCCAAAGAGAGATATTGATTTCTCAATAAATTTTATGCCTGGAGAAGCTCCAGTATCAAATACTCCCTATAGAATGAGTACACTAGAGCTAAAGGAGTTAAAAATATAGCTTGAAGAGCTTATGAATAAGGGGTATATACGATCAAGTGTGACACCTTGGGGTGCCCTAGTTTTATTCACATGAAGAAGAAAGATGGGACATTGAGATTGTGCATCGATTTCATACAATTGAACAAGGTAACTATACAGAACAAGTATCCTTTTCCAAGGATCGATGATCTCTTTGATCAGTTAAACGATGAAAGGATGTTTTCAAATATTGATCTCACTTAAGAATATCATCAAGGATAAGTGATGAAGACATCAACAAGAATGCCTTCAGGACAAGGTATGGTCATTACGAATTCACAGTGGTGCCATTTGGGTTATCAAATGCACTAGTTATTTTCATGTGCTTAATGAATGGTGTTTTCAAGGAATATTTAGACAAGTTTGTCATTGTCTTTTTGGATGACATCCTTTTATATTCCAAGTCAGAAGAAGAACATGGAAATCAATTTAGGATGGTGTTACAAGTGTTAAGAGAGCATTGATTGTATTCCAAATTGAGCAAGTGCTCATTTTATCAAAACCAAATTCACTATTCGGGGAATATCATATCCGAAGAAGGGATAGCAGTGTACCCCAAAAATATTGAGGCCATTAAATGGTGGACATCACCTAAGAATGTGACAAAATTCAGATCCTTCATGGGTCTAGCTGGATACTACAGAAGATTCATTGCAGGGTTTTCAACAATTTCTCAAACAATCACTTCCTTGCAAAGGAAGGGGGTGAAGTTTTTGTGGACAACATATTGTGAAAAGAGCTTCCAACAATTGAAGAAGTTGTTAAACAATGCTTCAATACTAATAATTTCTGATTCGAATGAAGATTTCATGGTTTTCACCGATGCATGAAAATGAGGACTTGGTGGAGTCCTCGGTCATAATGGGTTTGTTATATGTTTTGAATACAGAAAATTGAAAGAGAATGAAAGGATCTATGCCACTCATGATTTGGAATTGATATCCATAGTGAATGCCTTGAAGAAGTGGAGGCACTACCTCATGGGAAAGAGGTTTGAGCTGAGGATAGACCATAATGGTCTGAAATACTTATTTGATCATCCAACTTTGAATGCTAGGCAGAGCATATGTTTGGAATTCCTCTTTGAGTATGACTTTGATATTAATAACATCAAAGGAAAAGAGAACAAAGTTGTTGATGCACTCAATATGAGAGTGCATGAACTACATTCTACAACCATTAACATGTATCAAACTGATCTTAAAGGAAAAAATTCTAAGGCTGCAAAGGTAGATTTGCAGTAGATGGAATTGGTAATAAAATTACAGCAAGGTAAAATGAAACAAAAAGTTGAAGATTCTGAAGTGGGAATTGATGGAATTCTCTTGTACAAGAACAACATTCATGTACCTAGTTATCATGAATTGAGGAATACGATTTCGAAGGAGATGCATAATGTACCTTATGTTGGACACCCAGGATATTGGAAAACAATTGCAACAATCAAGATCCAATATTATTGTCCATGCATGAAAAAGGAGATTGTTGATTACATTGTTAAATGTTTGGAGTGAAAAAAAGTCAAGGCTCGGCATAGACACATAGATGGGTTTTTACAGCCATTGCCCATTCTTGGGTGGAAGTGGGAAGTGGTGACAATGGATTTCATCAGTAAATTGCGCATAACAAGCAAGCAACATGATGTTATCATGGTGGTGGTGGACAAGCTTACTAAAGCTGCACATTTCATTCCTATGAGGGTTACTCACAAGGAAACCAATGTTGTTGATATTTATATGAGGGAAGTAGCATGTTTGCATGGAATACCCAAGAAAATTGTGTCTGACAGAGACCCAAAGTTTACCTCAAATTTATGGAGGGGATTATTCAAAGGGTTTGGCACAAATATGAACTTCAACACAACTTATTATCTCGAGTCGGATGGGAAAATAGAAAGAGTGAACCCAGTGATAGAGGATATGCTAAGGATGTATGTGATGGAAAAACCATCTAAATGGGAATATTATCTACACTTGGTATAATTTTCCTACAACAATGGGTACCAAGCATCACTGAAGATGAGCCCATTTGAGACACTTTATGGAAGAAATTGAAACACTCAAGTAAGTTGGGACAACCCAACTGATAGAGAAGTGATTGGTCCATAGTTACTCAGGGAAATGGAAGAGTAAATGTTGAAGATAAAACATAATTTAAATTCTTTCAAAGACAGGAATAAAAACTATGTTGACAAGGGAAGAACTCATAGGGAATTTAAAGTGGGTGATCATGTTTCTTGAATATGAAGGCCAACAAAACTTCCCTAAAGTTGGGAAACCGTTCCAAGTTGGAAGCCATATATTATGGGTCATTTGAGATCCTAGAGAGGATTGGAACAATAGCTTATATGATTGCATTTCCTGCATCTATGTCTATACATAATGTATTCCATGTATCATTTCTTAAGATATATATACTTTATGCTAATCATTTTATTGATTGGAATCTGATTCAGGTGGAGAAAGAAAGCGCTTTTCAAGTGAATCTGGTATGCATTCTGGACTGGAAAAATAAAACAACTCTGGAATCGAGCCATAGGACCTGTAAAGGTCCAATGGACCTAGTACAGTCCTGAGGACGCAACTTGGGAGAATGAAGATGCTATGCAGGAAGAACACCCGCATAGTTTTGAATATTTTTTAAATCTTGTTGATGTTATGTAAATATGATGCACTAAGGACAATGCATAAATAAGGGGAGACGATTGTAATACCCCATAGTCGACCCCCTCCCGAATTGTAATTATGTTTATATGCTAGTGATCCAAATGTTTATAAGCTAGAAGGCTTATGTATTATTGAAGGAAAATATTCCTGCGGATAGGTAGATCTCCTCAAAGAGATAGACTCTTAACTCTAAGCAAAAAGTGCTTATCATGGACATTGACTTCCTTTTAGGTCTACACAAACTAATGCATGAAAAGGAAGGAGGAAAGACATACCTTTTACTGGTGTTTGTCCCTGCACGCTCCGAGTTGACCTCCAATCTTGAGCTCCTCAATAAGCCCTGTAGACAAACAAAGTACAACCACTTCCTATTCTATCGAGATTAGTTTGAAGCAGACCTATCTACTTAGAGACAAATTCATGTAATTTCAAACACAAATTAGAAAGAAACAGGCCAAGCATATTACATTAATGAGGAAAAAACATTACTTACAGCCATAGATGGAATGTAGCAGTTTCATCAAGTTCTCCTTGCCTAACCCTTGCTCAAAAGCTCCACGGTCGAAATGACGATAGCTTCACTGATTAGCCTCCACTTCACTGTGTGTTCCTATGAGATCATAGGTTTCATGCTTCTCATCCCTTCTCCAAATATCACTTATGAGATCATAAGTTTGGTATCACTCTTCATCCAGCTCCCCCTTTCACCATGAGAAATCTTGCTTATATAGCCTTGGAGAGGCTCAACCACTTGAGATATCATTGGGGTGAGTTGAGGATTTTCCTCCTTGAGTTAGGGATCTTCCCTAAGATCATGGCTAGACTAGGGGTTCAAATCCAACTGCCTTCCAAGATTGAAAAGATATTTCCCCCATTCTCCTCAAAAAATCAACTGCTACTTAGAATATGCAGTGCTCCCTCAAAAGGGCCATCAGAGTGTTATAGCTCTCCCTAGCAAGGTTTAGGGGGGCGTCAGCACTCCCAAAAGCAGTAGCTCTCCTCCAAAATGGCAGAGGTAGTGTTATAACACTCCCATATAGTGTATAGAGGAGCGCCAACACTCCTGAGAGAGGTATAGGGGAGCGCTCTTCTCCAAGAACTCTGTTTTTTGGGTTCTTTCAGATGGCAATAGGTTCATAAGCCCAGTTAACCATTCCTCCTCTTCCAAATCAAGTGTTTGATGTGTTTCAAGTGTCCTTCTCATGTCATTATAGGCACGACATAGGCATCATGACAGTATGCTTTCCTTGACACTTGTGACACTTGTGAGAAAAATGTGACACTTGCGACACTTGTAATAACGACACTTGCGACACTATCAAAGTGAGTAATTTCGATGTGTAATAGATTGCCTCCCAAAGTATGAAGTTAGAAGACAGGAAATGATAATTGAAATTCTTTGTAGACTTTCAAGCAAGGGTATAGACGCAGAGAACCTGACAGAGGCTGCACACAAACATCCAACAAATATGATGACATGTTTCAAACCCAAGGTAGGCATACCTATGTTGGGGTGATCAAGGATTGCAAGATATGGCCGCCATAAAATACACTGAGGATCCGTAATTGTATTGATAAAAGGTATAGCCACCAAGGGTACAGTGTGGATCTATACTCTTATGACCTGAACCAATCGTAGCCATGAGGAATACACAATGGATCTACAAGATGACAAGACATAGCCACGACCAATACAAAGTGGATCTATGTAACAACATATGTGTCATGGTTCAAGAGAAACTTTGTCGCAACTTGGGCAAAGTACATATCAGAGCGATCACTTAGACTAGGGTCTTATTACTGATCTCGATGTAGTACAAATCGAACCATGTGAATAGATGTCCTGATGTCAAACATGGCAGAAACCACTTGATTACTGGTCAATGATGTAAACCCTTAACAAGCGCAAGGGAGATCACCATTGATGTCAATGATTCCCAAGGTACTCTAGTACATTCCAGCGAATGTGAATGGATGAGCTGAATTCAAACATCTATGGAATCAGCTGATCAGAGGTCAATGATGTAAACCCACTATCTAATGTGAGGAGGCCTTCCATTGAGGTATGCAGGTCCCAAAGTACTAATTGGTTTCTAAATCTAGTTCCTGCATAATGTGTTGAAGTCGACAGGAATAAACTCGTCGAAGGAGGGCCTTGATGTATCCCCCATCAACGACATGAAACAGACACAGAGATGTAATTGGTAGATCAAATGAACATGGAATGACATGGGTATTGAGACAAGATATTTGTGATGGATGAATCTCGAGGCGGATACTTCCCTTGAACACTGAGGCACAACAACAGAAACATGACATGGACCAAAAAACGATGATGTGATGGATATTGTGACTTTCGTTGGGTGACCCAAAGGAGTAATAAAAACTCATAGGATTGGTTCAATGGAGAGGTTCAGCATATTAAGATGTGCACAAAGACAAAGTGTTGTGTTCAAGGGAGACTCTAAGAGTTACTGGTAATGTTCTCAAAAATTGCTTGGCTTGCTTCCTTCAATTTTTCCCCCCATCCAGATAGACAAGTACCTCTTTTTAATTTAACGAGCTCGAGGAGGATAACACATGCTTGATAAAACTCGCCTTCGGTAAGTTCCTCTTCCTTTGTTTAATGAAATGGAAGAATTAAGGGTTCGATCCCATATGGGCATGTCGATGTTTTGTTTAGCGAGTCCAAAGACAAAAAACTCGAAGGTTTTTCATGATTATAGAGTCTGGAAAAACACCTAAAAGAGAACTCTCTCGGTTCCTTTTTCATAAAGTAGTCTGATGAGACCGAAAAAGAGATAAACTATCACTCAACAGACATTTTCTTCAAATACTTTAACGAGCGTGAAGAGAACAAGGTCCCTCGGCAATATTTTCATCTTTAGAGAGTCTGAAAAGAACTTAAAGGTGACTCTAGTGTTGTCCTTTTTCGTAATGTTAGTCTCACAAGGCCGAAAAAGAGATAAATTATCTCTCAAAAGATGCCCTTTCAAACATTTTAATGAGTGGGAAAGGAAGCAAGATCACTCGACAATATTTTCATGTTTAGAGAGTCTGAAAAGAGCTTAAAGGAGACTCCAGGGGGTTCCTTTTTCATGTATCCATACAGGTCCGAAAAAGAGATAAAAGTCTACCCGGATGCATTCTCATGTATTTATGAGCAAGAGAAAGAGAAAAGACTAAGCTCAGTATGCCCCCAGCTTGAAAGCTAGTGGCTTAACTCTAGAATGATCAGCAAAGGCTAGAGACATGCCCTCCAAGCTTCAATTCATTCACCAACTTTGAGGTCGGCACCAATTTCTCTAGTAGATGAGAAAAAGGAGAAGGGTGGATGAAAAGAAGGTTCAAGAGAGGTGATTGTTTCATTTTTTAATGAGCTTGACATAGGAAAATAACTCTTCTCATGGCCTCTATTTCATTTTTTAACGAGCTTTCCACAGAGAAGAGAAACTATGCTCATAACCTCTAATTCATTTTTTGACAAGCTTGCCACAGAGAAGATAAACTATGCTCATGGCTGCTTCTTGATCATGGCTTCCAAGAGAATACCGCTCTAGAAGGATACCATGTCAAGGGACAAAACTCGGTCATGGCCTCCAGGAGATCTTCGCTGGATGGAAGATAATCACTTGAGAAGGAACACATGTTGAGGGTTGCGATAGGAGTAAGGAGATCAGGCTCCAATAATGCTACCGAAGAAATCACCATGTCCACTACCGGATCCAAATCGTCGGAAGTTGAAATCATGGGAGATGATGAAAAAGAAACACCAGGAGGGGAGATAGATTGTATATCTGCACGAATTTCTTCATGAGGGGGAAGAAAAGAGGAGCGGTGACGGTTATTAGCCTGAGGTAACTTGTCAATGCGAAACATTTCCGGAATAGATTCATCAAAAGGAAAAATTGGGGAAATGCAGTCGATTCTAGATGACAAGGAAGTCAACCATGATTGCATCGAGGAACTGTCAGGTACCAATAGATGTTGGTCAGCCGACAAGGGAGAAACAAATTAAGTAGAAACGTATAATGTTTCGGCTATACTAAGTGGCACGGTGTCACCTAGTTCATCGAATTCCAACGAACGAGGTACAATCCAAGGGTTAGATGATTCCAAAGATTGATAAGCCGCGGTCGAAATCATATCAATGGTGGCAATATGATGGGTAGTTGGTGGAAGTAGTGTAGGGAAGGTACCCATGAGGCTAGAATATTTTAGTAAGCCAACACCAATGCTTTCATACGTGATCTTGTGGTCTCCCAAGAAAGGAATATTGTTGGTAGTAGGAATGCGAGCATCGATCGTGCATAAATCCAACTTATCAATAGTGACAATTTTTCCCTGATGAGGAAATTGGACACATCGAAAAAATGACGAGGCAAAGACAATCATATAATAAAACCAACTTCTTCCAAGTAACAAGTTGTAATCGAGGGTAGCATCGACCATCTTGACATAAACAGTAATAGTTTGGCCACCCAATTGGATGGGTAGGGACTGTAAAATCCCATGGGGATGAAAACCTCACCCATCAAAGGCACGTAACATCGTCGGGGATTTGTTGAGTGATGGTGATTTTAAACCTTTCCAACACGCCAAAGACATGACACAAGTCAAGGCCCCCTCATCCAAAATAGTTCGATGGATTTGTTGGTTGTGAAAAACAACATCAACTTGGAAAGCGAGTTGGTGGGAGATTCGAGATGCATAATTCTCTAGGTTAAACATGATCTGATTGGATGACTCAAGATCAACAGCGCCAAGAGTAGCCAAGAGTGTTCTACATTGACTGGGGTAATGCTGTAGAACTTCTAATGCAGACATAGCACAGGGTGCTTGAGACAAATCTTCAACAATGTTGTAGTTCTGAGTGGCATGTGAACTAGGATTAAAGGTAGCTTTGCGGATAGTGCTCTTAGGAGGGCATAATATAGAATTGAAGGTGGGTTTCTCAATCTGAAGTGGTCCAGACGGAGGATTAACTGATGGAAGACTGACGGAGGATGATGATGGATCCGGTAAAGTATCGACACCATTGGTGTCTTTTCCTTTATCGAGGTTACCTAGTGTGTTGTATGTCTTAGAGCGAGTGGTCAAATTGATCCCATTAAACATATAAATATGTGCACTTGACGAGGCCTCATCATTAGGATCGCTAGAACTCCCCCCATGAGAGGGGGTTTGAGCAACCATGGATTGTTGTTGTGGAAAAGGTTGAGTAAGAACAACAGGTTGTGACTTTCCTTGGAAAATTTTGGCCACTTCATTGCAAAGTGGACAATCTCGAGTGTAGTGATCATCACCACAAATGATACACGGGAATTTTAGCTTCCGTTGTGTTTGTGTTTCAGTAGCAGGTGGTTGAGCTTGATTTTTTGTTTGTTCATTGTTATTTTTTGATTTATTCTTTTTCTTCTTCTTACCTCCAGATTGTTGTGAAGGGGAAAATTGAACTGCATTCACCTCATAGACCTAAGTTTGAGGGGAGGTAGAGGAGGGTGTAGTCGATTTGGAAAAAGATTGAGTTTTGATGAAACCAATAACACCATCTGCATGAGATGAGGATGATGGCTTAGAAGGATCAGTATTAGCTCGAGCAACATTCGGAAGCAAATCATACAAAGTACCAGAGTGGGAATAAACCAAATCTAAGTACTGAGCCCGAGAAATGGGTTGTTCCTCTGTGACCACACCACCCATAGCGACATCGTGAGCGATCATGGGTAAAAGTGATTTAGTAAACCATTCCGCCAATAGTATGTCAGGAATGACTGCCTTGATCATCCTATGTCGTCACCTCCACTCATGAATATGGTCAGAGATATGCACAGAGTTAGTTTGATGAAGGGAGGTCAAGAGTTCAGTACTTGTCTCGTAGCAAATAGGTAGTTGAAAGTGCACGAGGAAAGACATGGCAAGGGAATTGAAATCATGAAAAGAAGCACGTGGTAGTTCAATATACCACTTTGTTGTTGAACTGGTAAGTGTTCGCTGGAAAAGACGCAAACATATAGAATTATTCATGAGGGAGTTTGATGAACACCAAAAATGGAAAGTCATCACATGGTTGTTTGAATATTCTCCAGGGTTTTCCGTCAAATTTTGAAATATCAGAAGGAAGTTTAGCTGGAATGACTGGCCAAACTAGTGAATGAGAAGTAGGATCATTAGTTAAACAAGACAAGTCTGGGAGATCCAAAGTCGCAAGGAAAGGTAGCTTTCGGTTAATTTGCGAATGATACTAGTGTGGCATAGGAACACCAGTAGGACCATAGACTGGGTTAGGTGGATAGTTGTAACCAATAGGTCCTCCTACATACGGTTGTTGTTGGCTAGGATAAGAAGGATTTGATGGTGCATGAGAAACATTGGCATAACCCGGTGGGTTCTGAACATTATAGGCCAGGTGATTTATTTTCCCATCAGGAGGATAAACATTTTTCCCTTGAGAATGATAAGGAGTAGATCATGGAGGAGGATACACATGAGGCCCATGAGGAGGATAAGACTGTGGTCCCGGAGAACTCCAGGTGGTGTTTTGGATGCCGCCCAGATAAGATTGCCTGTAAGATGTTCCAGAATGGAAAAGATTGGATACTCCTCCTAGTGGGTTATTACACAAGTGCTCCCCAATGTGGGGTTGGGTAAAAATGCCTCCTGAAGATACTCCCCGGGATTGTGAAGGGTTTCCAGCAAATGAGGGTTGCCCCCTTGCCAGCGGTGGATTTATGACCGGGGTGTGACTAGAAAATGGAGGTTGCCCTCCATGAGGAGTATGAAAAGTGGGTTGTCCCCCGAGAGGGGTAGGCTCACCATGGAAAGGTAGTCCTCCAGGAGGGAAAGGTTTGTTGGATGGTGGTTTCCTTCCAGCCAGTTGTGTTTGGCCAGCAGGAGTCTGCGTTCTCGAGTGAGAAGATGTCCCAATAGGATCATGTGGAAGATGTGGAGCTGTAGAGTAAAAGCTTGTAGAAACAGGGGTAGAGATTGAAGTGCTTTGGGGATGAGTAGAGGTGATGAGTCCAACATTAGGATGGACTTGTGTTGGTGTAGCAGTAGGGTGAATAACCTGATTGACTGGGTGATTCATGGTTTGACCGGATGGTCCTATTTCACTAGGAGGGTCATGAGGTTGAAAGGGTTGTCGAAAGGATTCGAAATTTTCATAGAGATCGTGTCCCAATGAATTCCTCCATATAGAACGAGTAGGTGTGGGATTGGCTTCTACTGCGGTACTAGTATGAACAGGAGTCCTATAGTCGTCACCAAAGATTGGTTCTGTGGATCCCATATACGTTTCGGTAAAGATCCTCTCTGGTAATCGTGGGATCTCTTCATCTATGACATTCCCAAGGAGTCTAAATGAACCAAAAGTGGTTTTAGAGGGGTTACCGGCACAGATTTAGTGGGATTTTCAATCGTGAACAAAGCACCTTTTGAGTTATCTAATGGAGGAGCAATAGCACTTCCAGCATCAGATTGATTTTCTACCTCTCTACGGTAGTTGTCTTCTGGAGGCTTAGGAGGTAAGGGTTGATAGCCTTCTGGAGGCAGCCCTTGCATCCTACATGATCGATGAAGACCTTTATCATCTACGAGCTCACTTGTGGAGAAAAACAAAACACACTGAAAATTTAGGGCCAACTAACAAAAAGAAACAACATGCGCTAATAAAATCTAGGAATCAACCAAGCAGACAAAACTTCTCTCAATGATTGTACTAGTTGGTGATGAAATCCAACGTTGCGTGATCAAGTCGAGAAGGGGCTGTGATATGGTGGAATAGTTACAATGGTGACCTACTTAACGGATTTTCACCTTGGTTCGAGCTTCCACGTAGTAATTGTGAATTTACTCTCCAAGGAGCCCGAGTGAGTTTGACCAATGTCTGTTCCAGGTACAGTGAGACATCCCTTCACTGTCACCTTGTGTAAGTACCTAAAGATTATGGAAACTAAAGACACCAATTCGCAGTGAATCCCTGGGAGGGTACAACCGACAGTCCAATCCGAAACGTATGGGCAGGATAACAAATTCGAAATCAGCCTGAGAAGCTCCCACACATAATCATGGGTATACATCCAAGTGACCCCCAATATACAATCCAACCACTACAAATAGTTGAACCACGAAGGGATAATCTTCGTAATTCGCCCGAATGTGACCTCGTGCATAACCCCTATGTGAGAGGGGGATCCCAGAAAACCAATACGACAATTGGATTTGACTCTCCCTAGCTCGGGATGGTAATGTTTGTTTTGAAAAACTTTGGAGAGTTGTACTTGTAGCCTAATCCAAAGTTCTAACTCTAGTCTACTGTTGGTGGAAGATCCTAAAAACAAAAACGTTCTAGATAATTTTTAATTAGCGTTCGTTTTACATTTGTTCTTTACTCAAAGGGTGTACAAACGTGAAACTAATGGAATGAGGACTCAATTCCCAAAAAGATGAATGAAAGATGATAAGAAATCGTTTATTTTCAATGAACGCCTATTTAAGGGAAAGAGAAGGAGTTGTTTTCACTTTCAAACAATGATATGAAACGTCCTCAAATCAATTGGTTCTCAATTGAATCCAATGCAATGCTAAAACATTTTAAAAAATGCCTTCTAATATGCAAACCAATCATTAAAATGTATCTTTTGTCGTTTGTATGCGAATGATGATTAATTCAATGCAAAGACTTCTCCTGCTAATTGCCCTTTCAGATCAAGGAGATTCAGACAAGTATGAGCAAATTTCACACAAACAACACACCCTCTTGCTATCAAACAAGAGAAAGAAAAATAAAAACACATAAGGAAGGAGAAAGAGATTGGACAAGATGACCTTAAAGAACCAGATGAGAATATTCACAGACTTTTGATATCCTTCATTAGAGTTTCTGCTCAGTCGGATAGGAGAGAAGAAAGCAGTGGATTGATTTCAAGCTCTCAATAGAAAAAACTCAAAAATAATGAATAAGGCCACCAACTATGAAAAAAAAAGTGCTTATTTCTCAGAAGGAGGGATGTCAAAGTTCAATGGTAAAAAGCATTGAATCACAAAGAATCTCAACAAGTGAAAAAAACAAGGTATGGACCTCAAAAATGGAATTTTTGAAAAGATTTTGTGCAAAAAGGGGCTGGCTCTCTGGTGTAAGGGACACCAAGTGTTATAAATCTCTGTCCAACACCTTTAGGGAGTGCTGGCACTCTTCTAACATGGGAACAAGGGTGCCGGGCTTAAAAACTCATAAAAATGTCCAAAAACCCAAAATTGCAGTCGAATTTTGACAGTCAAGCTGAATGTGATGGGGTAAAGAGTCAATCAGCATATGAAATCAAAAAAATGGGGTGAAAAGGGTCTGAAAACAATCAAAGGGTAAGGCAAGGTCTATGAGGAAAAATCAAAACCAAAAGTTTCGATTCGATTCCCCAATGGAGTCACCGGTTTCTGTTGAAGGAAAATCTTCCTGCGGACAGGTAGATCTCCTCAAAGAGATAGACGCTTAACTCTAAGATAGAAAGTTCTTATCATGGTCACTGAATTCCTTTTAGTTCTACACAAACTAACACATGAAGAGGAAGGAGGAAATATGTACCTTTTACCGGTGTTTGTCCCTGCACGCTCTGAGTTGAACTCCAATCTTGAGCTCCTCGATAAGCCCTGTAGACAAACAAAGTACAACCACTTCCTATTCTATAGAGATTAGTTTGATGCAGACCTATCTACTTAGAGACAAATTCATGTAATGTCAAACACAAATTAGAAAGAAATAGGCCAAGCATATTACATTAATGAGGACAAAGTTTGACTTACAGCCATAGATGGAATGTAGCGGTTTCGTCAAGTTCTCCTTGCCTAACCCTTGCTCAAAATCTCCACAATCGGAATGACGATAGCTTCGTTGATTAGCCTCCACTTCACTATGTGTTCCTATGAGATCATAGGTTTCATGCTTCTCATCCCTTCTCCAAATATCACTTATGAGATCATAAGTTTGGTATCATTCTTCATCTAGCTCCCCCTTTCACCATGAGAAAGCTTGCTTATATAGCCTTGGAGAGGCTCAACCACTTGAGATATCATTGGGGTGAGTTGAGGATTTTCCTCCTTGAGTTAGGGATCTTCCCTAAGATCATGGCTAGACTAGGGGTTCGAATTCAACTACCTTCCAAGATTGAAAATATCTTTCCCCCATTCTCCTCAACAAACCAATTGCTACCCAAAATAGGCAGTGCTCCCTCAAAAGGGCCATCAAAGCGTTATAACGCTCCCTAGCAAGGTTTAGGGGGGTGACAACACTCCCAAAAGTAGTAGCGCTCCTCCAAGAGGGCAGAGGTAGTGTTATAATGCTCCCATTTAGTGTATAGGGGAGCGCCAACACTCCTGAGAGAGGTATAGGGAAGCGCTCTCCTCCAAAAAGTCAGTTTTTTGGGTTCTTTCAGATGGCAAGAGGTTCATAAGCCCAATTAACCATTCCTCCTCTTCCAAATCAAGTGTTTGATTTGTGTCAAGTGTCCTTCTCATGTCGTTATAGGCATGACATAGGCATCATGACAGTATGCTTTCCTTGACACTTTCGACACTTGTGAGCAAAATGCGACACTTGAGACACTTGTAATGACGACACTTGTGACACTATCTAAGTGAGTAATTTTGATGTGTAACAGTATTTATTAGGTAGGAGAGCCTAGATGCTAAGGCCAGTGAGCCTAATTTTGTATATGTAACTATGCAGATCATTAATATAAATACATCACTGTGTGTAGACTGACCACGAAGAAATATTTATGGGGGACTAAGCTCCACTAGGAAGGGAAAGCGAAGGGGGATGAAAGGCTAGGAAAAATAGGCTAAGCTTGAGAGCTTAACCCAAGGGAATATTATAATGTATTTCCTAAAATACTAAAGTTTGGGAAACAAAACATATTATCCTAAGTTCCTTTGGGGAGAGGAACAAACTCCAAGTGGAGAGGAACGAGCTCCTGGAGAGCCATGTGTAATCCATAATACATCCAAATATAT
Organism: Picea abies; assembly: GCA_900067695.1. Lineage (NCBI taxonomy): Eukaryota > Viridiplantae > Streptophyta > Pinopsida > Pinales > Pinaceae > Picea > Picea abies. The sequence continues at coordinate 883 of CBVK0100543139.1, read as the reverse complement.
GTGGAAAATCCATCATTGTGGGGGTTCACTGACCATTCTTTCCATATTTCCTCATGCGTTCGCTCACCATTCTGGCCATATTTTTCCCCATTCCCTCACGCATTGATTAGGCACAGAGTCAACGATTGTGAACCTCTATAAATTGCATGCACTGGTATTTTTTTGAGTCATCCCTTGCCTTATCCTAGTTATGTTGTTTCCTTCTCCCTTGCCCATTTGTCTTTGAAGATGGACAGAATAAGCAGGGTGTTAGGCCTATGGTTTTGAGGAGGGCAGTTATCAGGCCCATGGATTGAAGAAGCAGGTTGTCAGGCCTGTCAGAAACTCTTTCCAGGTGAGAGATATTGTTGGGAAAGTGATTTATCCTGGAGGGAGTCCAACATGATCTACAAATATCTAAGAATTCCTGATCCAACCTATTGCTGAATCCCTGGAAGCGAAGTGGAGTAGCTGATGGACTGTGGAACAATGAAGGTGTATATTCCCGGGGTGGGACATGCATGTGGGGAATGAGATTTTGTGAGTGGTGGGCGTAAGTAGGCTTCTTAAAGGGAATCCTTCCTATTTCATTATGAAACTTTCCATAGTCTCAACCTAGCCCAGGATTTCATTTACCCTGGGTGGAGTTTAGTCCCAAATTGGGGGTGACCCACTACTGATATCTTGGAGCAGCGTGGTCTAAGGCTGGGAGGTTCGTGGAAGGTTTGCACGTAGTTGGTGGTCTACTGATAAAAGATAAGTATCAATTCTATATTAATTTTACATGTCGCGTTTAAGTATATGTATTAAGTTTATCAAAATGTCTTGTGTTTATTGCATGTATGTGTGTACTATCACTTCCCCGTGAATCTGTGTATGAGAAAAATGTCTATATCTATTAAAT
>CBVK0100543138.1:0-17876 GCA_900067695.1 Picea abies | reverse complement strand
TGGATTAGTCCAAAACCCTAATTCCTTAACCGGAAATAGAAAACCATCGGCAAAAAACCATGTGCTGAAAAACCACCTAAATATCATGTGGTCCCAGAAATATGTCATCCCGGTAATATGTCGTCCTAGAAATATGTCGTCCCAGTGTGAAAAAAAATTTCAGGGGCGCTACCCCCCGAACCCCTGCACCCCCCCTCTAACCCCCCTACGCGCCCGACACAGACGCTCAAACACTATTACTCGTGCAAAGAATATAACACATACCCAACACATTCCTCATGGGCACATCCACTGTGTGTGTCATTGCATGAGTGGACTTCACTCAAATCACAATTGATAGCCAAACTGTCCCTTTCACCTATTATCTCAACTAGGTCTCCACTGGATCTGACATGCATGTAGTTAACAATGGTAAATCTTCAGTTGCATGTGAGATCACTGATTGTGAATTAATTAATAATTAATTCACTGAAATCTCACCAGTGTAAGTTCAGTTACAACTAGTACAACTGAGTTAAACTACTTCAAAACTCACATAACTACACTTATAACTCTGTTACAACTTCAAGTCACTTAGTGACAATTAATTCGACTTCCATGTCTCATCAGTCAACCTTTGAACTCGAATTTCCTATAGCTAACTGATTTTTCATTTCAGTTAACTATTTTCAAGTAATTATGAGATAATAGATTAATATTTATTGTCCAATTTATTTAAGGGAAAAATAAATTAGACACACATTTCTTGTTGACTTTTCAACAAGCACAACATCTTGAACAAAGTGATAATCATCTTCCCCATGTATAAATGTTGTTTCATAATTAGTTTGTATATCAAATCTAAAGAAAATTAAAATCTCCTCTTTTTCACAATGTACTAACCTTACACCTTCTTCCACTAAAAACACAAAATACTTTGCAATTTCATGTTCACATTGCTCAATTTCTTTTAAAAAGTTTAAAATAGTGACAAATTAGAGACTTAAGTCAACATCTAATATCTCTCCTCTTTAAGCACATTATTCGTGAAATATTCTTGCTTTCATTATTCACAAAAAACAATCATTTTCAAAGTCTCTATAACCATTTCTTTGTAGTGATTGATATTATGTTAAAGTCCCATTCAGGTTTCTCAAAATTGTGCAATGTACTAGAGTATTTATCTATCATAACTATGCCTATGCCTATTCTATAATAGTTTGTACCTACTCTATAATAGTTTGTGATATTAAAAATATTTCTAATCTCTCTATTATCATTGAGCAACATTAACACTCCCTCAAAACAAGTGTGAATCTTTTTCATTTGTACAAATTTTTACACTCAGTGTGCCCAATCCCACATTGTTTCAGATCAACAGAAATTGTAAACCTAAGCCTATAAAAACCCAATTTAGTTCCAATTTTACCATCATACGTGTTCCCCCCAAATAAAAACCGCCTAGTTTTGGGACATGCAATTTCAATCTACTAGTTATGATCTTTGCTTGAACTTAAATTTAAATTTGATCACTTATGTTAGCTGTAATTCTCATAATACTAGTGTTGTAATAGATTTCGGAAGTTGCTCTACTTAGTATTTTTCATCCCAAGCACCCATGGGATTCCTTGATATAAAAGCACTATTATATACACCTGCACCTTCAGAACAAGGTTCTTTTCATTTAGACTTCCGTTCTATCCATGTTCACTATCTGAACAATCTACAGGAGGTTCAAGTGGGTCACCAGTAATTGATTGTGATGGACAAGCAATTAGATTACATGCTGCCGGCGCAAATGGTTCTGCTGCATTTTTCTTCCACTGGATCGAGTGGCAAGGGCTTTGAAAATTTTACAGAGGTGCAAGGACGAGTCCAACATTGGATGGCAAGCAACTTATATTCCTTGAGACACACTCCAGCTCCTTCTGTATCAATAAGTTGATTCCTGTCCATAGCATAAGACCAGAACAATTTCCAAGAGAGACAACAGGACTCCCATAACATTCTAGAAGAGAGCCTACAAGAATCATAATCCGGTAATCTTCTGAAACAGATGCTCTTATTAGCACTAGCTCTTTAACAAAGACTTGGAATTGTTTATGTCCTATGTAATGGACTCTCCCTCTATTATCTTCAGCTAAACTAATTTCCTACAGAAATGCAACCTGTAGTGATTTCTGGTGTTTGAAACAGTTGAAACATAGTGTCCCAAGCTTCCTTTGGGGTTCTTTGTACTGTTTACAAGTATGTGGCAATAAGCCCGGTCTTAAACATTTTCCGATTATCTAAAATCCTCTTTCTAAGAGAGGCATGTGCATCTTGAGCTTTGATGGGTGGAAGTTCTCACTATTGAAAATGTTGATTATGCATTGCTCTGTCATGCTTGTGACTATTCTTGAGATCCAGACTAAATGACTGAATAATGAAGGCATATCTGTTGGATAAATTTATAGCTTCCTAAGTTTTAAATATATACTCAAGACGAGTTGGACTCCGGAGATATTGCTTTGTATTCTTTATGTGCTGGAGGACTCTATTGGTAGAATGACGAGCGGTTTTGGTGGATATCAAACCCATCCTGTTTCCTATTGGGCACTCTGGAAGCATTCTTCATATCTATTGGATTGTTAGAAACAGGGTTTTCAGTCACACCCAAGAGTTCAAAAACAGATAATGCAAGCCCCTATGAAATAACTGCATCGCCTCTTTTCATTTCTCTGGTAATGTTGGTCATGATGTTCTCGGTTGCCACAGTGACTGCAGAAGCACTTGTCATAAACGGAGGTACAAAATCCTTCAATTATATGTGTGGAGAATTGTTATGTGGCATGTGGATTTTGGTGATACTATATCCCATTCTTTCTCAATTGCTCAAAGTGAGGAAGGGAATTGATAAGGTGCCTCTGTCTGTGATGCTGCCATCTGTTATTGGTACTATTGTTTTTTGTGTAATGGTGAACACTTACATGAATTATAGTCAAGCTCTGAGTTGCACCAGCCAAGTTGTGAGCCAAAATTTTTTATCAAAAAAGGAAAGCATGTATTTAAAAAGAAGCAATATTCTTTTAGTTTGGATTGGGTAGGCATGGTCGTTCCATTGCTTGCAGATGAGGCGATAATTGCACAAAAAATCCATGGGAACGCCAGGCCAACCAACTTGAAATATGATAAGATAAGCAGTGCCATCGTCTTTCTCTTAAAGGTCCTATTCTTTCCATTGAGGAAACAGAAACAATTAAATTAAACACTCATGGTGGGCTCTGCATGCTCCAAAGCTTCCATGGTTTCATACAGAGGGTGATGCAAAGTCTCGGGAAGTTTGAAAGCTAGAAACCCTCCTACAATACCCGAAATGCCTATTATTGCAAATGGTAGGGACGGATTTACAGTTACCATCACCACCACCAGCAGAGCGATTATGGCGCCGATTTGTCCCGCTTCGCTCGCCAGCCCGAGCGTTGCGTTCCTCAATACTGTCGAAAACAACTCGCATGTGTATATGAATATTATAGGTCCCCGCCATCCCGAATATTCCTACCACGCCACATGCTAACTGCACGCCACTCAGAAATCCCCGCATGCACCCCACAACCCAGCTTGGCATGGCCATTGTGGAGTTGGGATTCGAACCGTGAACATAGACCAGGCCCGACATCAGGCCTCCCAATATAGCAGACACTCCGCTCAGCAGCATCATGGAGATGAGCATAGCCCACCTTCTAAAATTCTCTAACACGAGTGCACACTCAGAGCATTCAGAGCAGGGAATTATACTGTCAGTATTGTCAAGGCAACAGTTTATCACGGAAACATCCTGGCTGTACATATGTCAAAAGATACAGGCTTTGAGTAAAAGAGAGGAATGTATTTATTTCTCCAGTGCCCCAAGATCTCGTCATTTGAATGGCATCCATTTTCGATCACCTCTGCTCCAGACGATGAACACATTAGCATGCATATCAGAACAGTTGGAGACTGGAAACAAGAGATGAAAAGAGTTTTTTCACAGACAATGGAGCCCCCTATAGCTGGAAAAAGCAGACTTCTAAGAACAGAGCATGGACTCTACAGAGACGACGAGAGAAAATCCAAGTTTCCCAAGCTTCGGATCAACAGACCATACGAAGCTTTGGCACAAAATTACAAGAAATATGACGTGCTGCTCTTGATAGGGCTTGGGATAGATGCTACTCCCTTCATAAGAATTCTCAAGGATTATCTTATTATGAAGAAGGCAAGATATTGCCTGTGCCCAAGTGGATACGAAGTGGCCAGCCCTCGAATCGTAGAGGCAATTTACAGTGAATGTGTGCCCGTCGTACTTTCAGAGCATTATGTTCTTCCCTTCTGCGACGTGCTGAATTGGGAAAGTTTCTCTGTTCAAGTTCCTGTGTCCCAAATACCAAATCTCAAGACCATACACCACTTGTCAAAATATTTAGTAACGGTCTAACGAGCCAACAGCACATCTGTCAGTCGCAGAGTCCGGAGAAGGCAAATCGCTTCGTATTTCCTGGAACACAAAGAGTTTTATTTTAGATTTTTTCTCTATTAAAATAAAGATGCATGTAAGAAAGAAGTGGGGGGCACAAGTGCAGCGCTGGGGAATAAAACTCTTGTGAAGAGGGGTTCTTTGTATGCCAAACTATTTTGTATGCCAGATTGGTGAAATAAAGATGATTTTTTACTTGTGACTGTGAGATTCATCACGGTCGATTTCTTTCAGTATGTTCTTCTTATTTTTAACTGTGTTAAATCTATTTGGACTTCATTTATATGTTCCTTACCCGCAGTTGATATTGTCCTTTATCATATTGTTTATTTCTTCCTTATTCCGTCATGACTATATTACAATTTCGTTTTCTTCTAACTGATGTGCTTCGTTATACTTTAGTACGACCACTACTATAACGAATGGATTTCGGTTTTGTGTAATTGTTTGCTGTCTTTCCTCTGCACCAACTATCAGCGGGTGTAAGACCAGCCTACATTTTCAGAACTCTCCATATATTCTCTGCTACATCGGCCTTTCCTTTCCTTTTTCTGCTACTGCATCATGATTATCAAATCGCTGAAAGATAGACTTACTTTGCCTCACTTTCCGCAAGTTATTGATCACTGCTATTATCTCCTTTCCTCGGTTTTCATTTGACTCCATGCCCAATGGACCATTTCCCTAGTTTAACCCCCAAACTTTAAAAATCCAAGACCATCATTTACTCATAAATCTGCCCACCATTTCACGCTTACTGAAGATCATATTGTGACATTTTTTGAGAGATCCCTCTCGGGTTGGAGGAGGGCAGCTTCTAATCCAAAGTGGTTCGAGGTTGCCTTAGTATTGATTTGTTGCAACCCATTTTCAGTTCCGAGTGTCAACAACTAGAACTCCCTATTCATCAAGGAACAATTGTTACACATTTTGGCCATTTTTATAAGGTTCCTCATGCAACTGCATTGATATCATTGAGCTCTAGGAGTCCCACAACCTCCAATTTTGATATCATTTGGAAAAAAAATTGTCTTTCTTTTTTCATTTTTTTTTAATACAAAGAGAAAATTAGTTTGTTGGATGTATAAGTAGCATGGAAATTGTATCAACAGCCTCCAAATTTGAACAAGTAGCAAGATTTTTAATGAAATCATCTTTGGACAATGGTTTATCATATAATCTCAGGTGATGACCATTTTCCATGAGAGGTATTCAGTATTCATTGATGGTTCACAACTTTATAGAACCATTGACATACACAATGTCAATATTGTATGGTCCTAGACAATGAGTATAAATCTTTTTCTTTAGTCATACAAAAGGTCCCAATCTCCTGCTTGAAACTTCTTTTTCTTGATGAAATTGTCATGCCACTTTTCTCTTTGTTGTTGAACAACAAAGGTCTGATGTAAGTAAGATTGACGGATTTCATCAAGTTCATCTATTTGTTCCAAGCAGTGTTTCTAGGATTCTAGGAGATCCAATCCCACATGTAGAGTTATTATTAGTGTCTTCACTACAAACTCAATCGAAAGTAATACATGCTTACCATACATGAGTTCATAAGGTGTGAAACCAATGGTATTTTTCCAAGTGGGATAGGCCCACAAAGCCTTTGGAAGTTTGTTGGCCCAATCTTTGCGATGGATCTGCACAATCTTAGTTAGAATGGACTCCAAAATTGTATTGGTAAATTCCATTTGGCCAATGGCTTGTGGATGGTATGGTGTAGACATCCCATGTTGAATATTGATCTGTAATTGATCTTTTAAAGACTTTGGTTAAATTTATGCATGAGTTGATTTACCATTTAGAAATTAAGAGAAGAAGCTTAATGAAAGAAGTTGCAGCCATATAAGAAGTAAAAACATCAAAACCATAACACCAAGATTGATAACGGAGTTCGACACAAGTTTGCCTATGTCACCGGGCCTTTGTCTCAGTGGGGAAGACTTCTTATTAATCTTTAATGCTTTAAGAATACAAAAGAAAGGCTTACATAACAACTCCTAAAACCACCTTTCAGTTCTGCAACTTCTGGACAGATACAAACATCACCATTGGCTGGAACAGGAAATTCTGAGACTTTTGAGTATAAACTTGACTATGCTTGGATCAACATCTTGGGCTCTAGAGGCATTTTTCTGTTCGGCTACTCCGATGTAGAAACAAAAGCCATATTCAGACTCCCTCAAAATTATGCAACTTTTGAGTATAAATTTGACCTGCTTCTGAGCAATTCCTCGATACAAATCCCAATGTTGCACCCTGTCAGATCTGTATATTCCGTACAGTCTTGGTTTGAGTGATAAAAAACTCCTTTTTCTTGATTTTCATGCCCGACTGAATAAGGAAGACTCCACCAAATTTAGCGATAGTTTCCAAACTTATCGACAGTTAGCCAGATTTAGTGAGATTCTGCCAGATTTGGAGGATCTCCTCCAGATTTGGTGGTAACTGCTAGATTTGGTGGAACTGCCAAATTGTTGACCTTCTAGAAGGTGCCACATGGTGCCTCCTCATTGGGCCATAGGTCACCTCGCCATTGGCCCTAGCCACATCACTGTTGCATAGTCATCTTCCATGTGTCATCCGTATGGCCACATCATCGTCCGTATGGTGCCACATCATCGTCTGTACAGTTCCACATCAACATCCATACAGTGCCACATCAGCGTCCATACAGTGCCACGTTAGCATCTGTACAATGCCATGTAAGCATTCGTATAGTTCCACGTCAGTATCAGTACTACCATGTATCACCCTTCCACGCCAACATCCATATTACCATGTGTCACCTTGCCACGTGTCACTTTCCTATAGTGCCACATGTCACTTCCATATAGTGCCATGTGTCACTTCCATACTGGTCCAACTCAGCTCGAAAATGCCAAAAACACCTAACACGTGTTAGCTCCTGGTGCTACCACGTCACCCTGCTATCGTCATCATGAAGTCATGTTGACATCATCATGACATACTACTGACATCATCAGTTGACTTTGACCTATTGACTTTGACTTTGACTTTGGATTTTTTGCTTGTTTGACCTGAACTTCATATCACGATAACTTTCGCATACGGTGTACATTTTCAAAAAAAACATATATGGTCAGAATTGACACAACAAGCCCTACTCAGTGGAGCTAATTTCGTCTGATTCCGAAAACTTTGAAATTTTGGCCTTCCTGGATCCATTTTGGATCATTCCTCCCCACTAAGACCTTTTGGTCCTCCAAAAGGGTATTAACCAGTCATCAAGTGCGAGATAGGCCTCCCCACTTGTCCTTTGTCTTTAAACTCTGTCCTATGCACCTGTCGCATCATAATCAATTGCATAAGAACCATGACAACTAAAATCATATTATTAGCCATTTGAATTCGTTCACATCTTACTGAAGCCACTACCATCCATGTAGATAACATTAGCAACGATAACATCAGAAATATGACTGAAACTAAACCAATATGTTTGACTTGCTTGCATGACATTAACTTATCTTGAAAAAAAGTATCATTGAACTTCCATTCTACAACCGTCTCATGTTCATGCTTAAGATCAACTGCTTTACTTGGAACAATTATAGGTGTATTGCTTGCATAAGATGCCTTCTTTAATTGTTCCATTGTTAGAAGAGATTGATTTGCTTTAATATGATGAGCATGTACAAGATATTTTGTCCCTTCTTTGGTTAAGTGATATTGATTCTATTCCATGTAGAAGATTGCTTTGCCATCATATAAATAAGGGCTTCTTAAGACCATTCCACATGTTTCTAGTGGCACCACATCACATATTACTTCATCCACATACTTAGATGTAATTGAAAATTTTATGATACATTGCTTTGTTATGGGAAATGTGTGATCTTTGCTTATCCAACTTAGTGAATAGGTTTGCGATGCATCTTAGTGTTTAATCCCAATTTCTTAACCACTTCTTCTGAAATTAAGTTAGATTGAGATCCACTATCTATCAATGTATCAATCTTAGTATGTTTTATTACGACCCTTATATGAAACAATTTACTTCTTGAATCAAAACCATCACCAATTTTACCTGACAAACCAACTGCTGTAATCTTAGACTCATCACCTGAATCTGATCCCAAGTCTATTGGTCGTGTTGTTGTTGCAACTTTTTGCCTGCCTTTCCTCTCTTTGAACCACTTCGATTTCTTCTCTGGGTGCAATTGCCAACAATGTTCATCATCATGCCCTTCTTTCTTGCAATGCTTGCAAGAGAGATTCTCTTCCTTCACTGTCGTTGAATTTTCTTTATTCCCATTCCCTTTTCCTTTTCCATCTTTCTTTGAAGATGATTCCCCTGATACATTAATTCCAGTGTTCCCTAATTCAATATACGTTTCTTGGACATAAACCTCATCAAGATTAGTAGGTCCAAACATGAATACAATATTACGAATATAAGTAGGAAAACCTCCTATATACTTCATAAGAGTTTCTTGTGTAGTCAATGGAACATCTAACATCAAAGCCATATTACGAAATTCATCTGTATATTCCTGCACTGACCGTCCTTTTCTTAACTTTAGACTTTGCCATTCAATTAAAGCATTTTTATTATACCCCAAAGGATAGAAATGTTTTCTAAGTGCGGAGATAAAATCATGCCTTGATGGAAAAATCTTACCAACTTGCTAAGTTCCATGTTGCATTCTACTTTGCCACCAGATGAGAGTTGTGCCTTCAAGATGAAGTGATGCCAATCTGATTTTGGTTGACTCATCTTTGATTTGCTGCACATTACAATATACCTCCATCTGTCTAACTTAGTTATCAAGTTTCTCAACATTAACTTCACCATCATACATAGGCAAAAAAAAAATTACATCAAGTTTAAGTAATGGCATATTAGGCTTATGTTTATGAGAATGTTTTCTTGCAGTAGAATTTTAATTTATACTTGAAGAAGAAGAAGAAGATGGAGATGAAGGATTTGAAGGAGGAGTTTTAGGAGGGTCCTCTCCTTCTTCACTTTTGTCTTGCTTTGAAGATTCCCCTTGAACTGGTCTCTTCCGTTCCAAGTAATCAACATACAACACTTTTACCATCTCTGACATGGCAAAGAATTTTTTTTGAAACTCTCTTTCGTTTTGAGAAAATCCTTCTTCTGATGCCATCTTCTCACTTTGAGATGTCCTCTTTCTTGATCCAATCACTGGATCTCCTTCTACAAGCTCGCCTTCACCATGACTTAGCTTTTCCCTGGTAATCATGTCAAACAACCAACTGTCAACCTACTCTGATACCACTTGATCCGTAATTGATCTTTTAAAGACTTTAGTTAAATTTATGCATGAGTTGATTTAACATTTAGGAACTAAGAGAATAAGCTTAATGAAATAATTTGCAGCCATATAAGAAGTTAAAAAATCAAAACCATAACACCAAGATTGATAACGGAGTTCAACACAAGTTTGCCTACGTCTTCGGGCCTTTGTCTTTGTGGGGAAGGCTTCTTATTAATATTTGATGCTTTAAGAATACAAAAGAAAGGCTTACATAAAAACTCCTGAAACCACCTTTCAGATCTGCAACTTCTAGACATAAACAAACATCACCATTGGATGGAACATAAAATTATGAGACTTTTGGGTATAAAGTCGACTATGCTTGGATTGACATCTCGGGCTCTAGAGGCACTTTTTCGTTTAGTTACTTGAGTGTAGAAACAAAATCCATATTCAAACTCCCCTCAAAATTCTGCAACTTTTGAGTATGAAGTCAACCTGCTTTTGAGCAGTCCCTTGGCAACTCCCCTCGATACGAATCCCAATGTTGTGCCTTGTCAGATCCATACAGTCTTGATTTGCATGCCAAAAAACTCATTTTTCTCGATTTTCATGCCCGACTAAATAAGCCAGACTCCACCAAATTTAGCGAAAGTTGCCAAACTTAGAGACAGTTAGCTAGATTTAGTGAGATTCCACCAAATTTGGAGGATCTCTGCCAGATTTGGTGGAACCGCCAAATTTTTGACCTTCTAAAAGGTTCCACGTGGTGCCTCCTCGTTGGGCCACATGTCACCTCACCATTGGCCCGAGCAACATCACTACTGCACAATCATATGCCACATGTCATCTGTACAGCCACGTCAGCCTGCCGTGTCATCGTCCGTATGGTGCCACGTCATCGTCCATACAGTGCCACGTCAGCACCCATATAGTGCCACATCAACATCCGTACAGTGCCACATCAGCATCTGTACAGTTCCACGTTAGCATCCGTATTGCCACGTGTCACCCTGCCACGTCAGCATCCATACTGCCACATGTCACTTTCATACAGTGCCATGTGTCACTTCCGTATAGTGCCACATGTCACTTTCGTACTGGTCCAACTCAGCTCTAAAATGCCAAAAATGCCTGACATGTGTCATCTCCTGGTGATGCCACGTCACCCTGCTAACTTCATCATGACGTATTTTTTACGTCATCAATTGAATTTGCCTGTTGACTTTGACTTTTAATTTGACTTTTTTGCATGTTTGACCTGAACTTTAGTTCGTGATAACTTTCGCATACGGTGTCCATTTTTGGAAAAAAATATATGGCTAGAATAAGCACAAAAAGCCCTACGTAATGGTGGTGGTTTCATCTGATTCTGAGAAATTTGAAATTTTGTCCTTCTTGGATCCATTTTGGATCAAATATGATACTGGATAGTGATGGAATGAATGAGTTTGGAACTTAACTGGATCCCTTGATATGTAACAATATCCCATGGTACACCATAGTGGACAAAGGTCTCCTCATAGAGAAAATATGCTATTGGTTTTTTCGTAACCTTCATAAGTGCTATGGCTTCAACCCATTCGATGATGTAGTCGGTGCAAACCAAGATGTGAGATTTCTGTCTAGATGGAGGTAAGATAGGCCCCATAAAATAAAGAGCCCACTTTTCAAAAGGTTCCACCATGAGCTGAGTCTGAAGTGGCGTTTCATCAAACTAAATAGGTTGTCCCATTCTCTGGTAACTGTCACAACTTCTCATGGATGTCAACAAGATACAGGAGCAGGTTAGGGTTTGAAGGCAAGTGCAACTGTTTAGGGTAACAAGTAAGGAAGAAAGGTTGCTAGGTGCAATGGGGGTAGAGGAGTTGGATGTTGCAACAAAAGTGGCCAAAGAAAAGGAAACAAAAAAATCGTTCAAGCACGTGATAGTAGAAGGCATCAACAAACTGCCAAACGAAGCCCCCGGGGAAGAATCAGAGGGAACCAAAAAAAACGCTGACCCATCTGCAAATGGAGCAGGTACGAGAAAACCAACAAACAAGAAATTAAAGAAAGGGTGTCTGGATAAGGCAGTGGAGAACCCGAGGTATGAGGTCACTTCGCCACTGGTAGGAGACTACATCCAATATATGATGAACCACGCTCTCATTGGTAAATTCATGGGAATATGGCCCACAAAGAAAGAGATTTTTCTATGGATCAAATCAAAATGGAAAGTTAAAGGAGAAATAATCTTAAATCTTAGATCCAAAGGTTTCTTCAATACAGTTTTCACCTGCTCCGAGGATAGGAACCGAATCTTCGATGAGGTGCCATACTTCTTTAACTCGGCGGGGCTACATCTTAGGTATTGATTAGAAAGTTTCTCTCTAGAAAAGGAGGACTTCACTACAACCCCTATCTAGATCATACCGTACTCCCTACCCCATGCATTCTGGCACCTAGAAACTTTGGCAAGAATCGATGACACACTAGGATCCTTTGTTAAAATATCAGAAATAACAAAAGAGGCTAAATACATGTCATATGCGAGAATTTGTGTGTACATGAATGTGACAGCTGCCCTCCTGGAATCAATCACTATTTCATTCCAGGATAATGACTAGGTTTATCCCATAGACTATGAGCACATCCCATTCCACTGTCAGAAATGCCATGAACAAAGAAACTTATTCCGGGATTTTCCCCAGAACCAAGCTACGCGAAACAACAAAGGCAAGGAGGAGAAGGACACAGACGGCTTCGTAAAATCCACCCAAAAAAGAAAGGTGGGGCGGCGAGGGAACAAAACCCCAGGGGAAGGAACCAAACAAGATGCAAACATATTCCATATCTTAGCAGAGCAAGAAGAGAACGCAACCAACCAGGAAGGAGTGTGGCCAGATAAATAAAATACACTCACAAACCAGGAGAAGGCTTAGGAGGAAAAACAAAGATCCAACTATATATAACCCCACCTCATTGCCTGAAAATATAGGAATAAAACTGAACCCTCTAAATAACTCCAAGAAACCGGACGACGAGGAGAAAAAAAAGGCTGAAAGCCACATAAGAAAGTCCTGGAGGAAACATGGGCTCTTCTCATAGACTTAGGCCAAGTAGTGGGACTACCATACAGGTATTTCCTCCCTCAAACTAAAAGTTAATTATGAAGATTCTTTCATGGAACATTCAGGGTCTAAATGGGGCTTCAAAACACAAAATTATGAGAAACGGGCCGAAACAAGAAAATATGGACATAGTTATGTTGCAAGAAACTAAATGCAATAAGAAAAGTATGGAATCTATAGCAAGGAGAATATGGAAATATTGCAAGGTCATATTTTCCGAAGCGGAGGGGGCCTCTCGAGGTCTAGCATTCTTGTGGAACCTAAATAAAATCAACGTGGAGCTGATAAACCAGTCAAGACAGATAATAACCATATCATACAAGTTAAGAGGGACTACAGATCAAGGAATAATCTTCCAGGTCTATGGTCGCCAAGATCTGGGGGACAATATGGAGTTCATAAGTGGGATTCAAGTGATAGGCATGAGCTTGAATGACCAACCTTGGATTGTAGGGGGGGATTTCAATATGATAAACTCCCTGGAAGATAGGAAAGGAGGCATCCGACGTCTTATCCCATAGGACCAAGCGTTCAAGGAAATCATTTACCAACTTCGAGTAATAGACATAATCCCTTAATATGGTAGATATACTTGGAGCAACAGGAGAGGAGGGAGACATCACATAGCCGAAAGGCTAGACAAATTTCTGGTCTCAGAACCGTTGTTCAAACCAAATAAATCACTAAGAGGGGAGACTAGACCTCTCTATGGTTTGGATCATTGGACAATCTCACTAAGATGGCTGGATGGGCTAGAATCTGGCCTGAAGCCCTTTAGATTTGAAAAGTTATGGCCCAGGCATCTAGAATTCATGAAAAATGTGAAGGAATGGTGGGGGGAAACTCAATAGGTGTATGGAAAAAAAAAGTATCAGTTCCATCAGATGTTGAAACATATAAAAATGAGGCTCAAGAAATGGAATCAAGAGGTATTTGGGAATATCCAAGAGGCTAAATGTGATTTGGAGAGGAAGATGGAGCAAGTGCAACGAGAAATAATTCAGGAATGGATTGGCCTGAAGAAACAACAACTGGAAATGACCCTGAGAGAGGAACTGAATGAAAGGGACAGACAAGAGGAAATCATGCTCGGTCAAAAATACAGGATGCTCTGGCTTCAAGAGGGAGAGAAGAATACTAAATTATTCCATAACTCTCTCATCCAATGATGCAACCAAAATTGGATACATTCCTTGAAAATAGAAGCATGAGAGACATTTGAAAGGCATGAAGATATAGAGAAGCACCTCACAGATCATTTCATCTCATTTCTCTCAGAGCCATCTCAATACTGAAAGGCTCCCACAGAACTAATCTTACACTCTATCCAAAAAATGGTCTCTGAAGATCACAACAAAAGTCTGATGAGGGAAGTGACCCTGTCGGAGGTGGAAGAAACAGTGAAGGAAATACCACAGGGGAAGGCCATAGGGCCCGATGGATTCACAACTGATTTCTTCCAAACCTGTTGGAGCATTATTGGAAAATATTTGTGGTAAGCAGTGGAGGAAGATAGATACTCTCATCTGATTCTTCAAGATTTCAACGCCACCATCATCACCCTGATCCCCAAGGAAAAGGAATCTAACACTGTAGATAAGTATCGTCTCATTTCTTTATGCAAGGTTATTTACAAAATTATAACAAAAATCATAGAAAAAAGTTTGAAACCCATCCTTCAGGAAATCATTTCACCTAAACAGGGGGGTTTCGTTAAGGGGAGACAAATATTGGATGGTATTGTAGTCGCTCATGAAACCATACACTCCTTGCAGTCTAGCGAAAAACCTAGGATGCTCCTTAAGCTAGATTTATCCAAAACATATGATAGAATCAACTGGAACTTCCTAAAAGCCGTGTTGGGAGCCTTTGGCTTCGACCCTTCCTGGATAAATTGGATCATATCCCTTTCTTTCATGGACTTATTTTCTATCTTGGTAAATGACTCCCCCTCTCAAACTTTTAATGCCTCCCAGGGTCTAAGACAGGGAGATCCTCTTTCTCTGTACCTCTTTATTATTCTAGAAGAAGGCCTATAAGGTAGATTCCTACAACACTCTCAGAGAGAAGGTCTCCTAAAAGGGTTGGAAATTTCCCCTCGCACAGAGCCACTAACTCACCTTCAATTTGTCAATGACACCCTCCTACTCGGGAAGCCTACGGTTCAGGAAGTCAGAGCACTAAAGAAAGCCCTAGATATCTTCCTCTCGGCCTCAGGCATGCAAATCAACTTGGAAAAATCCTACATCTTTTTCTTTAACACCCCAACCATCTTATAGAGGAAAATTTTTGGAATCTTGGGGTTCCAAATATCCTCTCTTCCTTCACGCTACTTAGGGGTTCCAGTTCTGGATAAAGCATCAAAAAACATGGGGTGGAAAGACCTTCTAACCAAACTGGAAACTCAGCTAAACTGTTGGACTCATAGATTCCTCACCTTTCCTATAAAAATCCTTCTTATTAAGTCAGTCCTTATGGTGATGTCGATTTACCTGTTCTCTGTGATGGTAGCACCCAAGTACATATTCCAAATAACTTGAGCTTTACAGAGAAAATTCCCGTGGGGAGGCTAAAAAAGAGAAATCAAATGGGCCCTTGTGGCATGGGATACATTTTGTATTCCAAAGTCTCAAGGGGGTTTAGGGCTTAAATATCCCCAAAAGTTGAGCCATGCCTTGGCTATAAAAATATTTTGGAGGTGGATTAAAAATCCAAGAATCCTTTGGGCCTAGGTTTGGTAGGGGAAATATGCTAATGAAATCCCCCCTCAAGATTGGATCCATATGGAAGGAGAAAGAATGGGATTGCCAATATTGAACTATGCTTGGAAAAATAGAGAGTTGGTCCGAATGCAAAGCTTATGGGAATTCCATGATGGTCGATCGACTCTTTTTTGGGAATACGCTTGGGAGAAAAGGTTGTCCCTAAGTTTGGACGACTGACTCCAGACCATAAAAGAAAAGATCCTAAGGGTTGGGAAAACAAAAGTCTCTTAGTACTAGGAAGATCACCCACAACAGGGCTTGGGTGGTTTAAAATCTTGCATCCCACCAGAAAAATGGCCAATAGACTGGAATGATTCCCCTATGCAAGTCATGAGGGGAGTACTGAAATATCATCCCCCCCAACAGGAAGGGCCCGAAGATCATCAAATGGGGAAAAAAAGGGGATGGAAACTTCCACATAAAAGAAGCCTACCAAGAAGCCATGGGCCTGGATAATGAGGCCAATAACCCTTTACGGTCCAAGGTGTGGAACCCCCAGATATAGCCAAAAGTGGCCGCCTTTCTTTGGCTAGTGGTGAACAAAAGAGATCTAACATGGGACAGAGTAATAAAGAGAGGGTTTGGAAGTCCGTCGATATGCCTACTTTGTAATAAGGCAGAAGAAACCCTCAACTATCTCCGCAACTCGTGCCCATTGGATTCAAAGATATGGGACATAGGGGCTATCCTATTTAGAAGATCGTACATGAATAGACAAGACATCTCAATGACAATTTCAGACTGGGAATCAGACCCATACCAGAATCCAATCCTGAACCATGCATGGATGCTCTTTCTAGGCCTCGTCCTCTGGAACGTCTAGAAGACCAGGAACAAAAGAATTTTTAGAGACCAGGCCCTGTCTCTCGACCTTCTTTGGCAAGGGCTCATAACCAACATCTGGGAGACCAAAGCCCGAATCCCCTGGAAACCAGAAGACCTCTCAATGACAGGAAATGAGGAATCCATGCTAGCCTTTTGGAGCCTGAGAGAAGGGATATCATAGGCCCCCACAACGAGAGACAAAATTCAGCAGCAATTGGGGGGTGATAAATGGATGTCGCCCCCTCAATGCTTACTGAAACTAAATTTTGATGGGGCGTCCAGGGGGAACCCAGGCCTGGGAGGGGCTGGAGGTATCTTTAGGAATGCCCAAGGAGAGATAATAAGCCTGTATACAGTCCTCCTAGGACATACAACCAATAATGGGGTGGAATTAGAGGGATTATTGGCAGGGATGTAATGGGAAAAGCTTCAGGGATACACAATGATAGTAGCAGAAGGGGATTCCAAACTACTAGTTTTGGCTCTAGGAAAACTCATTAACGAAACCCCACCTGAAAAAGTCTCAAACCAATGGAGATTGTTAGCAAGCCTTGCAGAGGTGGCAGTGATAATCCGAGGTGCTTTGATGATCATACCAAGACACATCAGGAGGGGGGCCAGTGCGGTAGTAAAATACCTCACAAACGTGGTGGTGAAGTAGGACCAGAGGGAGTCCCAATGGAATTGGAGAGACGTGGTTACGGGAGAATTCAAGGAAAACCTGACATGCCTTAATTGTGTCGAAACCCAAATCCATTATAGGAAAAATGGCATAGGATAGGCCTCGAGTGGGCTATCAGGAACCTAGGTGTAGCCATGAACCACACAGATTGTCAGACTCAAGTCTTTTAAAAAACAGGTGGGAAGGGTCGGCACCCCACCTCCCATCATAGGAATTCAAGGGAGGTAGTTATGAAACGGTGGCATAATAACCAAATTTGGAGCGCGAGGACGATCAATGGGGGAAGATCAATCAAGTTGTACCCAACCACTCCAAAAGACATTATGGGAAGAAGGGATCATCCCAAACCCCATAGGATTTGACGCAGGAGGGGAAATAATGGAAGGAAAGGGTAAAAGGACCGAGCCAAATCAAGGAAGGATAAGGATCCAGGTAATAAGAAGAGGTGTCCATTCATTCCCCAGGAAGAGGAAATTCCCTACTGGAAACATTCTAAGTTGCAATGCCAGAATCACCATTGTGGTGAGAACCAACTCTCAGAGAAGAAGAAAGTCCGCAGGGGGAGCCATAGCCCTGCGACTGATCTCAGCCAGCTATCCAGGGTGGAAAACTTTCCCAATAAATATTTAGGTAAGTTGGCCCCAAAAGAGGCCCTAGGGTACTCTGGTAAGATGGAAACTGGGTGCCCTAGATCCACGATGGGATAAAATTCGAATCCTTTGATGTCCAAATCTTGGAAACAAAGGAGTGAGATCGGAAGAG